>JAXBDA010008184.1:0-15479 GCA_036023075.1 Gaultheria prostrata | reverse complement strand
ATATCTTGTGTCTCGCACTTTCTTTCCGTTTTTCATTACGCACGTATTTGCTTGTCTTTGCGATTTCTGTGATTCATTGTTCCCAAGATCCGTAGGGGCGTTGTGGGGTTGCGATAAATCCTAACAGAAACACATCTAACCATGTTGACTATGAAAAATTCTCAATAGTGTCTTTTTTTTCTAAGGTTGTAATTTCAGGTTGCCAGCATAATATTTGTAGACGCACCTGTTGGCACCGGATTCTCCTACAACGATGATACGAACAGTACTTACTTTATTGATGACCTATTATCTGCCACAGACAATTACAATTTTCTAATCAAGGTGAGAGCAAATTAACTCGCGGAAATAGTAGAAATCATAATCATTCAGTATCTGTTTGATCATATTTTATGCCATTTAGTTGAATGAAGGAGCTAATTTTGAAATGCAGTGGCTAGCGGATCATCCCACATTTTTGTCAAATCAGCTCTACATCGCCGGTGATTCATATTCTGGCATAATTGTTCCAATCGTTGTTCAGAAAATATATGATGGTAGTTGCAAACTGGCATTTCATATTTTACTCCAGAAATTGTGGATCAAATTCAAGAAATAATTGTGTATTAATTAGGGCTGATAAATTTATACCTAGCTATTCAAGTTGGAGCTCGAATTCGCTCTTTAAAAACTTGTTTAATAACTGTGTGTTATATAAACAAATCAAGCTTGAACATCTTTCTGAAGCTCGTTAAACTTTTAAAGCTAGGTTGAACAAGTTACTGTACTAGTAGACTCGTTAGGCTTATAGTGTGTAAAAAAAATTCAAGACACTCAAGATTGGCACGTCATCAAATTGATTGTTTAAGATCGACCTGTCCATAAACAAATTGAGTTTGAACATATTTTCGATGCACACAATTAATTGCTAAATTAAATCTAAAAAATCAATTGATGGGCTCGGTTTTTTTTCCGTTTATCAGCCCTATTCTAATTGTACCAGAAATCTAAACTTACAATATACAGGGAAAGGTTGGCAGGAAAGAGAAGTACATAATTGTGCTATGTCTCGTTGACCAATTATTCTATGGTTTTGGGCACAGTCACGTGGTGCACCAACACCTTATCTACCACACATCATATTGAGCCCCACAGAAATGTGTGGTGGATAACGTTGTTAAGCATCATGTGGCGATGTCTCAAGACTATGGAATAACCACTGATGTCTCATAACTCATAAAGTACTACCCTAAATCCATGCTTACCTATTTCCTGCTTGCAGGAAATTCTGAAGTTGGAGTGCAGCCACAACTTAACCTCCAAGTAAATAAACATAGTTAATTTTGGATAAATCTAAATAATGAGTACTTAAAATCAACTTATAATCCATAATTGGATCTGCTGCTTTTGACATTGACTTAGGGTTACATACTGGGAAATCCATACACAAGTCAACACGATGACGTGAATGCAAGAGTCGAATTCGCACACCGAGTCGCACTTCTATCGGATAACCTCTATCAGGTTTATTTTCTGTTGATCTTAAACCATTTTTGATATATTCAAATTAGTATAAATTGCAAAATTTCCTTCATTTTTTCAGGATCTTACACAGTTGTTTTTGTGCTTTCCTTGTGACTTAATTTTGTAGTCAACAAAAAAGAACTGTCATGGGGAGTATGTGAATGTAGATCCAAACAATGCACCATGTATAAAGGATCTCGCAAATGTCACTGAGGTATAAAGGGCTGATTTTGCATGAGCTAATGCATAAGTTGTTTTTGTAATTGTTCTGGTTTCCTTCGTTTTAATCTCGATATCGAGACCGTTATGAGTGGGCCCTGATTCGGGGTCCCGAATCTTTGCGTGGGACCACTAAGTAGGCCCCTGAAAACCATCTATGCACAATCTGTGCCCAAATGAGTCTGTGCTGACTTTGAATTTTTTTTGTAGTGCCTTAGAAACATATACAAGGGACAAATTCTGGAACCTAACTGCGCTTTAGATTCGAAAAATTCAAGTACATTGAAGTGGGATAGAAGATTGATTCAAGAGGATCCAACAGATTACCTACTTCCACCACTTCAATTACTTCGAAAATTCTGGTGCCGAGTAATTCTCTCTCTCGATCTCTCGTGAACGAAGGAACTGTATGAAGCACATAGTAATTGGTTTTTATGTTGTTATGTAGGAGTATAATTACGTGCTGTCATATATTTGGGCAAATGATGCAAGTGTCCAACAAGCTTTTCATGTCCGAAAGGTACTGTTGATTTAGCCTGAAATCTTTAAATGTTTTCAATTCGACTCCCAAGTTGTTTAATGTAACCTGCAACATGCCATCGGATGAGGACAAATATTGTCTTTAGGAAAACAACGCAGTAATTTGGCTTGAAGTACTTTTATGTTTCAGATTTTCTTGAAGAGACACTCTCAAATTTCCAACAAAAATTTGTATCGAGTTTGCAAAGTAATTCATTGTTTATGGCATCAAACAGGGAACAAAAGACAGATGGACGAGATGCAATAAGTCCCTCTCTTATACGGAAGATGTCGTAACAAGCATCGACTACCACAGAAATCTCAGTCATACACATCTCCGAGCTCTTGTTTACTGGTCCTCTCCCCCTCTCTCTATCTCTCTCGATGACAAAAAATGTTTTGCGAATTCTACGAAACAAAAGTCGTGCTAATGTCATTTCTTTCCGTGAAAATAAGAATGTCTCACTTTTATGTCAATAATTTTCTTGCCTTGTATTGCAGCGGGGATCATGACATGTTAGTTCCATATGTGGGCACCCTTAAATGGATAGAGTCCTTGGGTTTACCTGTTGACTACGAATGGAGACCATGGTTTGTTGATGGTCAAAATGGAGGGTTTGTTCTTAATTTACTCTTTGCTCTGTTTTTGTAGAGACTACATATTTCACTTGGTATATTAAGGGATCAGATTCTCCCGGCCCAAGTTTTGGGCCAGAGGAGACCGTCCAAACCTGGACTAGCATTGAGATAATCAATAGACGGTCTAGATTTAGACTGTCTCTTCCGGTCCAAAACTTGGACTAGCGAGAATCCGATCCCGATATACAGATGTTTCGTATATAACACTTCCATATTACAGGTTCCGATCATTGTTACTTCATTTTTTCTTCTTCAGCTTTCGTTTTGTTTGTGTAGGTACACAATGAGGTATGCCAAGAAAGGATACCACCTGACATATGCAACTATCAAGGCAAGACGAAAACCCAACCAAATACCCACTCCTCTAATATTTGTCCATAAAGTGTGGCCCTGCATCTCTTTTGGTGACAACCAAAAAAATGCATGGTTTTACCGGCTAATTTTATTTTATGTTTGAAAGGAGAACATAATGTATCTAATTTTTCAATTGCTTATACATAGGGAGGAGGTCACACCGCCCCACAGTACAAGCCTAAAGAAGCTCTTGCCATGATCGAAAGGTGGCTTGCTTTTTACGATCTTTAACGAGTACCAGCTGAGCGACTTCTAGTATATTCAATAATTTCATTGGTACTGTTAATTTCTTTGGTAATTGAATTTATGACGAGAATTTCTGGAAGGAATTGTTTCTCATTTTTCTTAATGCAGTATGGTTCTTCTTTTTAAGTATAATGTTTATCCAAACTTTCGTATCAAAAGCTCAACTATCAAACGCTTTATTTATCCAAACATCACTCCCCGCACTTAACTCCTCGTAGAATATGTCACAAACCAGTCCAATTAAGCTGCGATATAAAAAAGGTACTAAACGCCCGCGTGACATAATGGCATGGTCGAAATTAACAAGGCCTCATGTAACATAACCAATAATGGTGCATAGATTGATTTCCGTTGAAACAATTGCAAATGCAAGACCTTCCGGTCAATGGTTCATTTTTTGGAAACTTAGTTCCAACCTTACTCCAACGAACTTTCTATTAAACATGTGTTAATGCTGTAGAGTTGTTGTTTTCTTGATAATAGTATGTTCTTTCAAGGTTCAAAGCAGTGATGAATCCGGGGCACAGGGGCTAATCACATCCCTAAAATGTTGTAAAGACATGCACTAGTATTTTCGAAATGATTCGGAAAATGAAACAAGGGAATTGATATTGACACTCCTTAGTTTGATATTGACACTCCCTTTTTTGTGTTTATTAGGTGAAGTTACTAAACCACCCTTGTATCTTGAAAATAAGAGAAAAGTGTAATTATAAAGTACAAGGGTGATTTAGTAACTTTACCTAATAAAGATAAAATGGGAAGTGCCAATATCAATTCCCATAAACAATTGTGAAATATAATTGTACGTACTAAATAATTATTTGAGTTGGCATCCCCAAGGGTTAAGTCATTGATCCATCTCTAGTTGTAACATACAGCCCATGGAACGCAAAAACTGAAAACTTGAAGGATTTGGAGGGGAAGTCTGCTGGTTAGTTTCCATACTGATCCATTCAAATTCAACCATCGGATTGAAGGATTTGGAGGGGAAGTAAGGGATTCGGAAGTAAAATTCTTGTTTGGATTGGATCCATTTTAAGAGGGGAAGACAGGGTGTTGATGGGAAGAGTACAAATCTCTTTTAGTACTACATGATTTCACCTCCAAAAGTTGGAAGGAAAATGGAAGGGAGTGAAGTGAGATTATTGCTAGTACACTGGACACCCCACAACAATGAATAGTCATATATGTTCTCCACAATATCAAAGGTTAAGTTAGTAAAAAAACATATTATGCGCTTCACTTTTCTTTTTCTTTTTTTTTGAAAGGCAAAAAGTTTCATTAATCTTGAAGATGTTACAAGACCAAAAGGAGCAAGGAAACAACATCAAAAGCTCGAGGAGCATTTATCAGTCCAATCCGAGACCCAAACAACGATTGGCAAGAGACCAATCACGGACACCCATGGGACAAAGCCCACCTAAAAAGGCCGAAAATCTACAAAAAAAAAAAAAAAAAAACTAAAATTAACTTAATACATATTATGCGCTTCACTTTTCGTTCTTACCTGTTAATAAACTAAAATTAACTGTGATATCTCGTCTCACATCAAAAGTCTACAAAATTACCAGAAGCAAGAGGTAAATCTCAATTCATTAGACCTTTCGATCCAATCAAATCAAATAGCAAGCCCCAAGGTTGCCATATTCTAGGAGCCAAAACTATGTGATTGTTCAACCGATCTTATTGAACAAACTATTTCAACGACTAATTATTGTACACAAATCAGTTGTCTGATAATAGGGTGTCAAGTTCACTAGATCTATGTAGATGTTCCCGCGGGATCTTCAGTATATAAAGAACCATATAAGCTCCTAATAGTAACTTCGGCTTAAACACTTTGGGCCATGTTGTTAGGCTCTAGTCGCCACCACCACCACCACTCCAATGCTGCACCACCACCACTTTTACTCCATCTTTGCCTCCACTATCACTGCTACCACAACTACCATGCCCCCTCCATTGCCACAATTACTACCACCACCTCTCCACGATCGCCACAATTACCACCACCACCACTATCCTTATCACTATTATTACCACCGCCATCTCTCCAACACCACCACACAATTCCAACCATCACTCTCTCTCCCTTTCTCTATCATGTTCCATGCTATCAGCTACTGTCACCACCACCACTTTTTCACCACCACAACTACAAATACATGACATCTATTAATAAAATTAAAAGAGTACAATCACAAATTCTTTAAGCTAAAATCATTTATCTTTATATCAAAAAATATATTTTAATTCAGCTATTGATATTTTTGTTTAACAGTTTTTCAACTTAGAACACCCATCATTCAGTTTTTACAACTCAATTTTTTAGCTTTTAGCCTCAGCTTTGAAGTTTATCAAACAGCACCTTAGTAACCAAGTAGAGGTTCTGTGTCTAGGGAGTCAAATTCAAACACTGTCATAAATGACCTTGTAGTCATAGGAAGAATGGTATAGACACATAAAAAGCCGATTGTTAGGTTTATTGGCAATTTTTGAATGCAGACAAATCATTAGAGTCTTGTATTTATTCTTTTTCAATTTTGATTTTGGGAGGTCATTTTATTTTATTGTGTCTAGACACTCCAGGATTTCCTTCCGGCGGTCCAAGTTTCAAGCACTTATGAAACTACTGGCACATGCAAAATGAGGCAACTGGATTCTCGAAATTTTAAAAATACTTATAACATTTTACCAACAATTCATAAGATGTTTGCAACCCTAAGGGCTGAGTTTCCACTAACATACTTTTGGTATGTTTGATATTTTCGCAAGAGAGCCAGTAAAACTTCCGCCTTGGACCTCCAAAAAGTTACAAAAGAGATCTAGGGGCCTCCCACAAGTTGCGTACTAGTTAGAACTTAGAAATGTAGGCTTATAAGATTAAATTCATTCAAAAAAGACTAAATTGACTATACAACCATAATTGATAGGAGTATTTTTTATCACTTAAAATGCAAGAAGCATGACTTTTACGTGATTTTTTAAACTTTTCGTAACCTTGCATGATTTTGGAATTAAATTTCGTTGAACACTGATAATTTCAATTTCTAAAGCAACTTATCTATTTATCATTTTGTTTGTGATAATTTCAATTTCTAAAGCGATTTATCTATTTATCATTTTGTTTGTGAAAGGCAGAGAGTGTCATTAGTTTTCCTTGGACCCCTAAAATGTTATGGCCAACCCGGCTTGACCCATCCCTTCATAGTAAAACTAGCATATACAGGGGTTGTTTGGGAGCCTCATTTTTTGTTTCTCATTTTTAACTCTTTGGCTTTTTCGCTTTTTAGATTATGGTCAAAATGTATTTTAAATTTGGTAGGAATGTTTGGGACAAATATGCAGAATACATTTTGTAGGTCTTTTTGTTACTCAAAATGGAAAAAGTGAAAAATGAGAAGTCAAAAAACTCCTCCCAGCCTATTCTTGGCTTCTCCTTTTTAATGTCAAATTTTGAGAATGAGTTTTGAGAAAATGCATTTTGAGTTTTGTCTCCCAAACACTCATAATTAGAAAAGGAGAAGTTGAAAAAGGAGAAAAGGGGCTGGCCAAACACCCCACAATGTTTGGCATAGCAAAAGCCAAAAGGTAAATTACTAGGGAAAGGGAATGTAAAAAATATTTAGCAAATGCAAAGAACAGTGAGAGACTTTTCGAATCAGCAGTACATGGATTTTAACTAAAATAAAGACAACCTTATGGTTTTCAATGAATGTATGTGAAGGGACCACCATCAGATTTCTATATAAAGTTAGTGTAACCATTGCTGCATTATGTTTTTATGCAACCATTCGAAGGCATGGAAGCAAATAATAACGGCAAGCGACGAAGACAAGACACCAAGAATGACAACAACGATGCCCCTCGTATGGATGGTTAATTCCCTTTCCCCTGCTTTTAATTCTGTTTCTAACATATTTTCGCTTACATTGATCTTCATTGAATTTTCACGCAGGAATTAAACGATGGTTTGCGAATTGTAATTACGCGTTAAAAAGCAAATCCTATGCTGTTTCCAAATACTGAGTGACTGTTGAAGACCCATTTTGGGTTCATCCTATAGAGCTCTCCACTATATGGATATCAGCTAGTCACTTGGTCAGACCATATTTGATTAAAAAAATTGCACGGCCAAATAAAATTCTTTTACCCAAATTGCACATTTGGTTCTATTTACGAAAATTGCCATTATCCATACATGTCTCCCTTACTCAAACAAAACCCTAACGGCCTGTTTGGATGGCGTATTAGTTTTACAGGGATTAAATAGTAAGTGAGATAAAATAGTCAGAGGATTAAATAAAAAGGATGGACCCACATTGATGTGATAGTTAAGAATGAAAGATTAAATAGTACACATGGTTTGGATCATTGGATGAAGGATAATAAAAGGGGGATAAGGGGGTGGATGATATAAAAACTATCAAATTGACTATATTGCCCTTGTTAATTCACATATCGGATTATGCATTTAAACAATTAAAAAAATACCAAAATTAATTAATTCGATATACTTTTCAATTATAATAATTGATTGTAATACACCGTTGGATCACTAGAAAATTAGGCTATGATATTTATTTTTAAAATTTTTCTATGAACTAAAATCACTAAATTTTTAAAGGAGATTATGTGAGAGAGAAAAAGAAGAAGCTAAAATTAGTTTTATTATAGCTAATGGCTTGAGGGAATTAGCAAGTTAAATAGAGGGGAAGAAATGTAATTTTCACTTAAGAAATCCAAAAGCAGGAGAGAGAGAGAGAGAGAGAGAGAGAGTCGTCTCTTTCTTTTTCTTCTTCCTTCTTCACTCTCAACAAAACCCAGAACGGCACAGAACCACACCGGATGACGGCAACAACGGCCAATCAAGGTTCGATGGCAACAACGCGATGGCGATTGCAGTGGTCCGCGATTTTCACCCAGATATGTTTATTTTTCCCTAGATCTGAAAATTTTGAGATTTTTTTGGTTGAAATTGTTAGAAATTTGTGCTTGTCCTTGAAACGTTTTTGCTTGAAACAGAGGGGTATGGTGGTCATATGATCCCGGATGAGAAGCCGGACTAAATAAAAGCACCCAGTGCTTTTATTTAGTCCGAGAGAATAGTCGGGGTGTCATTTTGGTTGCCAAAGCATGGGCTAAATGTCCAATCAACTCCTCATCCCCCTGATTTCTTCATCCTCCTTCCTTGTACCTCATCCAAACGAGCCCTAAGCAATCATCAGGCCTGCCATCTGAATGAAAAATTGACTAATCGGATCAACTAGTAAAAGGTATTCGTTTGAGTTGATTTCACGTTGCGCCATTAGAAAAAATATTTAAAAATATTGGAACTATTAGAATCATATATAAGGAATCCCTAGCCCCCCCCCCCCCAGGACATTCTGCAATTGTGGCTTCTATAGGCTTTATTAAAATTTGGATATGCTATTATGGGGTCAATCTTTTAGGAATCGGGCTACATAGTTATGGTTCATTTCCATTAACGTCTAAGTGAATTCAAGAAGTCTTTGACGAATCTAAACACAAAATAGACCCCTCATGTTTTTTGGGAAAAAAATGGCAATTTGAAAAGACATTAGAGAGAGTTGGGAATGTGGAAAGATACAAAAATGTTAAGTACTGATAAAAATTACCCACAAAAATAAGAGTACTCAGAATTTCAAATTTAGTGGGCCAGATTCATTTCCAAGTTAAAAGTGAATCTAAGCCATTGATTTTGTATTTTGGACACTTTTTTGGGTAATTTTTTTATGCATGTAACATTGCTAGAAAAGATAAGAAAAGAACTTTTTGATGGATGAATGACTAATCAAACACAGTAGGGAGGGAGACGGCAAGAGATCACTTGTAGAAGTTAATGGAAATCTATCAACACAATATCCATATTGCATATACAAATTATTATGGATAAGAAGATATAAATAATTTTTTTAGAGGCCTCAAACAGTAATATGGTACAACAATTTGGAACAGAGGGAGTAATTATACTTGTCAAGCAACGCGGCTATGGGTACGCAAAATACTCGTACGCCAAATGCACGCAACACATCTTAATCGTCCATCTCAGAAATCAATGGTCCGAATTTTAAATAAACTATTTGCGCAAATAATTTATTTGAAAATTAGAACGTTGCACATACGATTAAAATGCACTACCCGTACTTGTTGCGTACACAAACTAAGAACTTTGAAAAGACATTCGACGAGACAGTGGGAGAGTAAGTACGTGCGGTAAGTGTGGTATATTTTTGTGGTAAGTAAAGTATGTGTTCATAGTAAATACAATTGTGCAAAAAAAGTGCAAAACCACCCTTCTTCTTGTGGTGGTTTTCATCTAACGGCTCAAATTCATCTATTTTTGGTATATTAACTTAGATTTAGTGATACACCGGTGTCCCAATACCACTTTCGGGCACCATGGAATGCTACTAGTAGATTTTGAAATGGATCGAGAAACCAAGCGACTCCGGAAAGATCATCAGCTATGGAAGTACATGCATCTTCGAGCTCGAAACTCGGGATATTAGAAATTTGTAGGGGGTACAGAACTTTTGGCGCAGAGAAAATTTACAACAACTTGTGAGGGTTACTTTTGGAATCATCCATTAATTTTAAAATTTTAGTACATTTGGATTAAGAGTCACTTTTGGATAATATCATCCATTAATTTCAAAATTTTACATTTGGATTAACAAGTTACACATATTTTATTATTGAGTTTTTTTTTTAAGGTCATTTGAAAAAAACTTTAAATTTGGATTAATAAGTTACACGTATTCACATATTCAATTGAATTAACTTTTTTTAAGGTCATTAGAAAATTTATTTAAAATTAATTAATGAATTAAATTATTCATAGAGAACTTATGGGACCCAAAAGTGGGTTTCACAAGTCATTGTACATTTTCCGTACCCAAAGCTTCGACACCCTTGGTAGTTTCGAATTGTATTGATAAACCATTGGACTAGAGAAGTCGACTATGAGTACCGATAATGTCGGATAAGGGATAAGGTCCATGGCAATCATATTGAGGAGGAAGGTGACTTATTTTCAAACTGCATAAATGAAAGAATACATACTTGGTAGATTTGAATTCGATTTTTTTGTGGTTCCATCGAAAACTGTCCTTTAATAGTCAATATTCGTTCTTTTGGCAGCTGGTCAGTGGTTCAGTGAATCGAATAATGACTGTTGAAGCACAAATCACTCTCGTATCCAGTGTTGAGGATTTCTGAAGTAGTTGAAGTCGTGGTGCTTAATTATATCTTATCGTTTATGGACCCTAATCGTGTTTTGAAGTCTGATTGGTTCCCAATCTACCTACTTGTATTTGTTGGTAGAAATACTGACTGAATATTTGGTTTTCATCAGAGATGAAAAAAGAAACATTAGCAGAACTTCAACTTTGTTGTTGAAGTTGACACAATAAAGGGCTTCCTAGTGAAGGATGCAGTAATTGTTGAAGTTGAAATTACTCTCATATCTACTCTGACAGATTTCTAAAGTAGTTGTGGTTGATTATTTATGAACTCTACGGTCTAGTCGAATTTCAACTCTCGGTCCTAATTTGCACTTGTCATTTTTATCGTTGCGAGAATGATACGAGTTTTTAACATTTGACTGCCAATGCATAGATCGCAACGATTATCCTAGTTGGCATCTAATACTCCTACCGCAATGCTGCTTCTTCCATTTCAATATTCCAAAGAAGGTGATTTTGTCAATGTTGCAGGAAAAATGAATTAAATTACATGCAGTGTGATTTGTTTAGAGCCATTATTATTCACACTGTAACTTATCGGCACAGAAATTCATCTATCTATATTGCAAATAAAAAGGCAATAAAATGAACACATTTCGTGACTGCAGAGGTATGATCCTCTCTGTACCTTGGTGACTTTATGAGGAGATTGAACTCGATAATGCGAGGGAGTTTGTCGACAACCGCACTATCGGCTAGTTTTGATTCTTTGAGAAGCTTACATGAAAAGTTTTGATTATCTTGGGAATGCAAACACGTACATAAAGAATACCTAAAAGGGAGACCATGACATTGCAATTAGAACTTTAAATAGGCTAAAGATCGAACTATCCAAACGGGACCTTTTAGTTACAAAGCAGTAAGATTTTGAGAATTCCAACAGAGGCAAATTTTTGGAACTAGGGAATGCAGGGGAAGTTGTGAAGGTATTCAAGAACTATTTGTTGACTTGATTCTTGGAACAAGGGAAACGGAAGCTGAAAAGAGCAATTAAGGAACTTCTGGAAGTAAGCAATACAAGTATTTATGTATGCACACAGCAGAAGCCATGGAAGAAAAGAACAGCAGGAAAAGGAAACAAGACATGGACAAAACTTGTCACATTACGAAAAAATGCAATTTTTTTGAATAAAGACAATAATAGTCATCTTTTTTTCTTGTTTTTTGAGCAGGACAATAATAGTAATCTATTTGGATTATTTTGGCCAAAACACGAAGCACCGAATGTAGAAAGAGGCAATTTTGAAAAGACATTGAAAGAGAGAGAGAGAGAGAGAGAGAGAGAGAGAGAGAGAGAGGTAGAGTACACGAGGAGTCGTATGGTCCAGAAAACTTTCATGAAAAATGTCAAGGAATTCATTTATTTTCCCTAGATATTTTCGGAGAAAGTTCTCTGTATGACTGTATCCAACATATTCGGAGACTACACAGATATTGATGGTTGGGAATCTTGACAGATATCCCTCACATCATTTATATCTCGAGCTCGGATCATTTGTTTCAAGAGAGTTATAGAAGCAAGGATCAGAAGCCATGGAAGAGGGGAACACGAAGAAACGGAAACAAGCGACGGGGTTGGAACCAGAAGAAAGCTTACATCAACTTGCTAACACCAATCATGCCCGTGGTATGAAAATGAAACTCTCCCCCACTATAACCCCCCTTTTCCAAAACATGTGTTATCTCCCTTTGTATTGCAAATCACTAATGCCAAAACTTGTCACATTCTGTGTGGTTTACTTTTTTGAGGAGCTAATACAGGATCCACTGGATTAACATGTTTTTGACACTTGTGATATATTCTAATTATCAAACCGAGGGTTTGGCTTGGTGGTAAAGGCTTTTACTTAGGGCCACAAACTAACTTATCGGTAATATGTCAGTGAAACTAGCTTAAATTGACTTTTTAAGTTGATGTATTGTGAAAGATTGACCTTTCTCAGAAAATGCAATTAGTTGGTTTTCTGGAACAAGCTTTAGGTTCGAAGCTTTCAGGTTCGAAACCTCCTGGAGTTTAGAAACCTTCATCCTAAGCTCGAAGGTTCGAAACATCCTAGCTGCTACCAACTCCTTTGGGTCTGTTTAATTGGGCTCCGCGCAAGTGGGCAATGGGA
Organism: Gaultheria prostrata; assembly: GCA_036023075.1. NCBI lineage: Eukaryota > Viridiplantae > Streptophyta > Magnoliopsida > Ericales > Ericaceae > Gaultheria > Gaultheria prostrata. Next base: position 2,614 of record JAXBDA010008184.1, on the reverse strand, counting down.
TTGATTGGATCCATGATTGGTTGAGTTGCACGTAAACTGGCCCTGACATTGTGTGCGTATATTGGATGGTCTTTAACTAAGGGTTGCCTATTTTTCAAGATCGAAGACTCTAAAGAAGACTTTATTCCAACCCTTCCGTTAGCGGGTAGTGAGATTTGTATCCTAGAAATTAGTTGAATTGTGCAAAATTTAGCCCGGACACCAATGCCATAAGATATTGCAACGTTTGAAACATTAACACCCTTTGAATCTCCTTTCTTAAGCATTTGTATCCCCTGAATTTAACTTGCTCCTGAACAATCTTATACGCCAGAGAAAACTAAATACCAGGTTTAAATATCGGCCTCTACATGGAGTATTGGTGATAACATAATGATTTTTCGGCTCTCCGATACTGTTATACAAACACTGGTGCTGCTAATATTCACAGCCGTATCAACTATATCCAGGCTATTGCGGCTGCTTTGACAAGACCACTACAAATTATTCCCACTATGTATCATTCAATGCCAGTGTTCTAAAAGAAGGTTTGGAAGGCCAAATACTCGCCGCCTAGGCGCTAGAAGGCCCCTCGCTGACTAGCCCGACTAGGCGCTCAGTACCCGGCCCTGGAAGCTAGAAGGTGCCCAGCCACCCTTGGAGTGTTTAGCGAATTTTAGAACCTTGTTCAATGCTTCCACTAACGTTGCAGTTACTTGGTCTGCTACCATTATTTTGAAATAATAAATAGTAGTATTTGAATAGAGAGCAATGGATTTCCTTATAATATCTGCAAATCTTATGCATGCAGGAATTGTGAGATCATTTAGAGATGTCCCACCAACTCACTATTGCCTCAAAATCAACTCTTTCTCATTTTTGGTCAACAAGAAGATTGAAAATTATGAATCTCGTGTATTTGAAGTTGGTGGCTACAAATGGTGGGTTTACATTTAATCAAACACTCTAGTTGTAATTTTGTGCCAATAGATACTTCCTTTTCTTCTACTTTACGCTTCGGAACTCTAATTTCCCATCCCATTTTAGGGCATTGTCCCTCTACCCAAATGGGAATAAGGAAAGGAATGTGACTGATCACATCTCTCTGTACCTGGGGATAGTAGATACAAAAGCTCTTCCACCAGGCTGGGAGGTTAATGCCAGCTTCAAATTGTTTGCGTTTGATCATATTCGAGATAGATACTTAACCATTCAAGGTAATATTCTACCTTTGGACCTGAGTTGTGTACAGGAGATGCAAAAGAGTCTTATTAGGTATGTACTACTTGCTTGTTTAAATAAAGAAGGGGAAATTCAGCGCTTCCATTGGATGAAAACTCAGCGGGGCTTTGATAAATTTCTGCCTCTAGAGACCTTCAATGATGCAGCCAATGGATATTTGCTTGATGACTGTTGTGTGTTTGGAACTGAGGTATTTGTTCTGAAAAATAAAGGCATTGGGGAGTGCTTGTCATTGATGAAGGATCCAGGAAACAACACTTACACTTGGACTATTAAGAGATTTTCAGCAATAGACAAGAGACGTCTTTACTCTTCAGATTTTGTTATTGGAGCCCACAAGTGGTATGTTTTTTATTGCTAGCTATTCAATTGTTTTTTTTTTTTCTTTATCAAAAGAACCCAAGACACTGAAGTGCTTTGCATTTCGTGTCAATATAGGAGAAATTATCTACGTAGTATTTTCGAATTTACTTCAATTTCAGGATGGCATGTAGATAGAAATGGAAGTATGTTTTTGAACTGATACATGCAGGAAGTTAAAGTTTTGCCCCAAGGGATGCAATACTTTAAAAGGCAAAAGCGTATCACTTTTTCTGGAGCTTGCTGATTGTAAAGTCCTTCCGAATGAATGTAAAGTGTATGCCGACTATAAGTTGCGGATGAAGAACCAGGTCTCTGGAAATTGGTCTGAGCGTGGAGGTGATACCCCGTTTTATTTCTTTACCTAATTAGCCTTTGTATCATGGAACACAAAGCCTAGACAGAGTTCAATGAAAAAAACGAATTTATGTAGCCGACTACAATTGATTTGGCTTAAGGCACTATTTGATTTGGTTTGGTTTACCTAATTAGCATTTATTGTTTTGGGAGATTGGTGAGTCAAGCACACAAACGCACCTACACATAGACAAGAAAGAATCGTGGTTTGGCTGGAATTCCTGCTCCACGTAGAAGAACAAATGTTGACAAGGAATTGTAGACATTCAACTCTCACTCTCTACCGATTGGAAAACTCTCTCTCACGCTCTACTCTGTGATCTCTCTCCGTTCCTGCCTCACTACGCCACCTACCTCACAAACTCTCCTCTCTTATAGCAGCAAAAAGGAAGTATGGGGCATGGCCACATGAGGCCAAGCCTTGTGGGGCATAAGGAAAAAGGTGTAGGGTAGGTGCCTCATGGGACATTAGGATTGTAAATGGGCGTGGAGCCCAACATGTGAAGAAAAAAGGTAAACTTGTGCAACTTGTGCAAGTGGGATTCTCAACAGCCCTAAACAAAAACGTGGGCTACTGTTCAAATATCAGGCTGAAGATTTTTTCTACTTACGTGATTGTATTTGTGATTCGCTCATAAATAAGAGCCTATCTTGTATTTGTTCTTATTATCTTGTT
>JAXBDA010008183.1:0-15479 GCA_036023075.1 Gaultheria prostrata | reverse complement strand
TCTTTCTCTGGTTAACAAATGAAGGGAGATCAGTGCTCCTCAAACTGTAAAGCTTTTGCCGAAAAAATGCTTAGAGACCAGATCCAACAGCAGGTGCAAAAACCACACCAACAAAACAACTACTGTTCTCAGCCGTCCGATTCTTCTCCAAATCAGCTCTCCTCCCCTCCGCCGTCCGATCAAAACCTCTTGATCAAAAATGCAAAAGCCACTTGGATTTTCTCTTCTATATATAAGGGATTTATCCTATTTTTTACAAATTCGGAATGTTCTTTAAGAAATTCGCAATTATTTTTACAAATTCGCAATGAAATTTTGATGGCTGAAATCAAAGTTTTAGATCGGATTATATGTCCACAATTTAATTTTTTATATGGATTCCTCTTTTTATTTACAAATTCGCAGTTTTTTTTTTTTTTAATTCATCCACATTCAAGTTAACATACAACAATGCTCTAATGTCCTCTTTAATGTTCAGGCTTTATTTCAGTTTTTTTTTTTTAATTCCAATAGTTCCTTTTCTTTTTTTGGTTTTTGATTCTATGTCCTCTTTAATATTTGGGCATTGGGTTAGCTATTTCCTCTTTGATCTGTAAAAATTTGTTTGGTTTGTCGTCATTAGGTTTAACAGGTTGATATCTTGCTAAAGATGGGTTTGTACCCAAGTCCAACATTGTCAAGATTCGCACTTGAATTTGTTTGCAACTTGGTTTGTTTCCTAGTTCTAGTCGGTCCGGCTCAAACTCCTTTCAACAAAAAGTGAGTTTTAATTTTAAAAATACAAATTCGCAGTGAATTATGCTGGCCGGAAAAAGTCACCGGCCGGAAGATTTAAAAATTCGCAGGAGGCCGCCGGAAAAAGTCGTTGGCCGGAAAAGTTTGCCGGTCGGAAGGGGATGGTGGATGAAGGTGGGGAGTGGGAGGTGGAGTAAAAAGTAAATTTGTGTTTGAAGGGTAAAAGAGTAATCTTATTAATGATTTGTACCTAGAGGTAATTAAAAATTGAGTGTTACCTTAGTGGGAATTAAAAAATAATTTTCTGTACCTAGAGGTAAAAAACTGAAGCCCTAACTAGTGACTACTCCATCTTGTACTCACTCCGTCCCAAATTGATAGTTCATGTTACTATTCTAACTTGATGAAAAAAAAATTATATCTTGTAATATATAACACTTTGTATATGCAATATGAATCTTATTTGATAAATCAGAATTAGTTTTATTAAACAAAAATTTTGAAATCTTAAAAAGTATTATAAATTGAAAGATATAAGCAATTGAAAATAGAATCGAAAAAGTGAAAGTGGACTATGAAATTGGGATGGAGAGAGTATATATATAAAGGGGTAGTAGTGAAATTTTAAAATAAACCTAAGGGGTTTGTGATATGTATATATAATATAAGGGGTTCCTATGTAATTAACAAGTTTCGGTTCGGTTCGGTTCGGGTATATGTTCGGTTCACAGGTAAACCCATCACTGAACTGAACTCGTTCGGTTTCCCCTCCATCTAAACCAGACCCACACCCACCGGGCAAAAATCAGTTACGATTCAGGGAAAAAAAGTGGTTTCGGTTCGGTTACCCATCGGTTCGGACAATATTGTCATCCCTACCCCAGCCAGTAGTGAATTGAAGTAATGATGGCTCTTTTCTCTAACTCAGTAATCACTACTCCTTGCTTGGAGATATTATTTGGTGGCCAATTATCATTGCTCTGAAAATTTTAGAATCTCACCTTCTGGATAAATTTACGCGGACCTCAAATAATCTCATCGTTTGTGGTGACCGTAAGGATTCTAAAACCTAAGGTTCACATCATTAGGTAAGCAGTATTCTTTTAACTCCCCCAATCCCTTTTCTAGTGTTATAAAAAAAAATGTGTAATTTCCGGATCAAAATATCTAAAGTATTTCAGTGTATATCTTTCGAAATTGCTTGACATCAAACTGAAAAAACCAACTGAGATCTTTACTTTGGTGCAAAGAAATTGAAAAAAGATACGGCAGTATCTTAGTTTTCTATCAAAAAATTACACTTCTTTTCATAAAAACGTCTAACAAGGGACGGATGGAGTAATTAATGAGGGGGTGCTACACTAAGGTGGCTTTTTATTACAATTTTTTAGGTTAATGTATATGGAGAGTATGACTTGCCTTGTAAAGCGCAATAAGCCAATAAGTCAAAAAGTCAAAAAGCCGAACAGGTCCGAGTAAAATGCAACACATAGTAAATGAAAGCGTCACATTAATACCAAATAAGTTGTGGATCTAATTTGGCTCACTTCATGCACTGTAATTTTGAGCAGCTGGAACTAACAAAAGTTAATGAGTTTTTGTTATTCCAATAATCAAATAAAACAAACATGGAACCAACAATTTTATGCCCACTATATACGACCTCTGGTCCTTTCAACTTTTTGAGTTCCTCCATAAGAATTTGGATGTAGAATATATGCTGTTTAAAAAATAGAGAATAAATGACTAGAAAAGTCAAGAATGGAAAAAGGAGAGAAGTTTATTGATGTGTTAAAAAAAAGGTTTTATTACAGGTCGATCCACTTTTTTGTTCACTAATTACTGTTAAGGTTAATCGCTTATCTTAATTACCTGCAACTCCACCGTGGTAGACAAACTTACCTTCCTACCCTTACGCATCTCTCTCCCCTCTTGATGGGCCTCAAACCGATCAGAGAACAAAGAAGAGAGAGTGTGAGAGGGAGAGTCTCGCAAGCGACCACGATCCCCACCACCACCACCGTCGCGACCACAGTCTCCACCTCCTGCAAGAGAAGACAGCTTCAAATCGTGCCGATGAATTTCGAATCGCGCGGTTCGAATCGTAAGTAGGAGCTTCGAGGGTCTCTCTCTCACTCTCTCTCACGCTGCTCTCTTTCTTAGGGTTTCGGTGATCAACTATGATTAGAAGCATGTGTGATAATTTGATCGCTTGTACATTAGCTAAGGCTCAATTGGCTTATTGGGAATTGCACATTTGTGCACGGGCGCGCACACACGTGTATATCCTAATATGTGTAATTCAGAGCTGTTCTTCAATTGGTCGAGTTGCTATCAGTTGGTTATACTTGTGCAGTGCAAATTGGACCCCATCAGCTTAGGTGACATTAACTGCATTAAAGAGGAGTATTCAAATTTATGGATTAGAACTTCCAGTTCTGTGTCTAACAAGGATTGTTTTCGATTGTTCATCATGTTGTTCCCCTGATTAAAGACAAGTTAAATGAGATTTTCAGGCAGCATTTCCCCCATGTTCAGGCTGTCCAGAACAAAATTCAGCATCAGTAGTAAAGCACAATAGATTTCGGCACCAGTTTTCGTTAAAAAGTTGTCTGGAAAATATCTTAGAACCAATATGGACTGCTCAATTGATGCATCAGAAAATTCAAAAATTAAACAAGCCTTTCATTTGACTTTGTCTTGCTCCTTTGTGAGTATTATGGAGTCTTTGCAGGTCAGATGCTTACGACATTGATACAAACACCACCTATGAGTTTGAGTGGTGCCTCTTGCCTTCTCTAAAAGAGGAGATGGCCTGTTGGAGGATTCATGCCTTCCAGGTTTCCGAGTAATGCTCACAATAAAAGCATTTGTTTTGCCCCAATTGGGAGAATTTAGTTCGATAAGTTTATTGTCCGGTGTGCTTACCCTGTAATACCTGAAAATCTGAATTGCTGTAGACTGTTCGTTCTTATCATATTTGAATTAAGGGAAATATCTTCATCCTTCGCACTTTAGGACACAATTTTTTTAAATCTGCGCCTTCTGCTCTTACCTTCATTTCAATTTGTGACCCGTCTGACAAGTATTTTCCGTGGATGCAGGGATTATCGCAACAACAGAGTTGCACTTTTTGATGGCATTGAGGAGGGTGGTATCAGGGCCTCATCTTCTTATTCCTCCCCTGAGATTGCTGAGCATGACAACGATAGAGCAATGGATGGTTTGCAAGATCGAGTCATTATGCTGAAAAGAGTAAGTTCTACCTTCTTATTTCGAGGTTGTTTTCACCTCACTTGCTAAACACCTCATGAACCCCTCCATGCCCATCTGAAAGTTGCTTGCTGGGAATTGCATAAAATAATGAGACATCGGGATCTTAGGCCTATATAGGCTTAAGTTTCAGCCTTTCAGGTGAAGCACTTTCCTCCAATTGGCTGCTTTCTAAGAAGCATTGGTTCTGGTTATAGCCCATATACTAATTTTACAGTAGCATGTTTGATGGAAGTTCTGTGGCTGTGAAGCGGTTATGTTTTTTTTTTTTTTGATAAGAGGTTATGTTGTCCTGGGCTAATTTCTTTTCCTTTTTTGGAAAAAATGTTGTCATATGGTGTTAGCTTTCTATAAACCATGCAGTTTTGCTTCAGAATTGAGGGAAATCGTTTGCTGAGTAGAATAAATTTGACATGTGTGCATGGCTCTGTACGCACTCCTGCAACATTTTTTGGTAGGCAGTTGGCAATGGCGACATCAGCATAATGCAGTGGCCTCCCAATATAAATCGGAGAGGGAAAACAAGCAGCAGCACTAGAGCCGGTTAAGCCTTTCGGGTATGGAGAGTTAGAGGGTACAGGTGGTGATGATGTTGCTGGGTGGGAGCTAAGAGCAATAAGCGGACGATTGCCCTGAAATTGGGCACGCTTTGCTCTTTGACACTCTCTCTTGTGTGCATTTTGATAGCCTCCTAGTGCCCGAGAATTGATGAATAATCGATCACAATGTTGACACTCAAATTTCTTGATTTCTGAACCGCAGTGTTCTGTTGTTTTCTCTCTAACTGCTTCACTGCCTTCACTCAGCTGAATACCAAATAGTTTGAATGCTGAAGCCTCCTTTTGAGTCGAAGGGCTGTCTAGAGATTTGTTCATATTGGTTGGGTGAAAGCTTTCCTCCATGACAGAGAGAGGGAGCTGGATTATATGACTGCCAGCCAAAGGGCCTATATTTATACACCTAAGACAGCATCGCTAAAGCCTTAGGCCACAACAGATGAGTACACAAAAATTGCAACTGAATTCTTCCGACCAGCTGGGAGAAGCTTCATCCCCTGTCAGTAATGCATAGCAACAGCGAGTCAAGAAACATAAAAAGAAGACTGGTAGACTTGAATCAATAAAAGTGCGACTAATAACTAAAAGCATAAGAGCACATATGCAGATAGGAACACAACATGCCACAGCACGACAACACGACAGTTTGTCCAATAAATCAGGACATAGCATACAGATGCATACATCAATATGATTTGGCATTTTATCACCATACACAACAAAATAGTAGTGAGAATCAATTTCTTGTTCTAAAATATACTGGAAAAGAAAAGCGTGAACATAAAGATCTAATACCTGTAGGGCTGCAAATGAGCCTTCAGTTGAGCTCCCTCAAACTCAACTCAGTTGCTTAACGAACAAGCGAGCTCGAGCCAAAATTTTAAGCTCGTTTATTATACGAGCTGAGCCCAAGCTAACACTAGCTCGGCTCGGATGAGCTCACAAGCCAAAACATATATTAGTGGATTTCATATATTTTTGTTATAGACTACTAGAGTTGTTCCAAACTGTTGACTAAAGCATGAATACAGCTGCCAAGTGGCAACGTTTTGGGAGCATACACGTCTGGAGTGAGAGGACAAATGGAGAGGTAATATTTGCAGCAAAAGAATGGTTCGTGAATACAGTTTTCCGATGTGGGACAAGTGAAAACTCACTAGTCACAAGTAAATGCAAAGGAGGGGTTCGCGAGCTGAGCTCGAGCAAAGAAAATAAATTGCGAGCCGAGCTCAAGCCCATCTTCAGCAGCTTGTTTCAAGCCCGAGCTGAGCTCAAGCTGACCATATTTCTAGTGAGCCGAGCCCGAGCAACTTAAAACTCAACTCGGCTCTGCTCGATTACAGCCCGAAAATACCTGTATAAAAAAATGATAAACGAATTGAAGTTTTGAAACTTAGACTAGCCAAAATGAAAGATCTAAAGCAGATGGAATCAACATGTATAAATGCATAGTCTTCTTATTTAGTTGTAATGTGTTTCATATGTGCCCAGGTAGTGATTGACATGTATGTTCCCCAAGTATCGGAAGTGTCCTGTTTCTAAAAAAGAGAAGGAGACATTTGGACAAGTGTCAAACACGTGTCAGGGAGTGCCCGCCACAGACACCACCTCCCAAGTGTTCAGAGTGTCCTTGCTCTTAGAGTACACAACCATGATACATGACAAATGAGAGCAAGGACAGAATGGAGTTTCCCTCTCGGGCGAGGGTCGTGTCTAGAAAGAATCTTTTTCAAGACTTTCTCCCCTATGCTGAACTCTCTCTATATTGCATTATTTTTCTGCCAGTGAAATCCTTTTCTTCTGCCTTTTCCCATCCTAATATGTCCCATTCTTTAGTATTAAAGCGTCTGTTAGTCAAGTAGGTTGCAGAGGATCATCTGAACACCGTGAGATAGGTTTGTCAAAGAGGGAAAGCGGAATGACAGGCACCCCTAGACTTTCCGGCTCACTGGCAGGTGACAAAGGGATTTATAGAAAGCTAGTTTGCCTTCTTCCAGGTGATGAATTAAGCGCACCGAGGAGGTCGGGTTCCACAGTGATTTCAGCTACCTATGGAACTTTGATTCTTCGGAGCAAAGAAAGTGGTCCCGGAGTTTTAAATTCTCAGAACCTCCTTCGAATTACAGAACTTGAGGGGCTCTCACAAGCAACTCTCCTGGTTTCGTGAATCGTCCAACACGGACACACCAAAAATCCATAAGTTTTAGGGGTGTCCTTGCTTCTTAGAGTATTAGTCATAATTATGACAAGCTTAGCTAAGAAACTGTCAGAGACTCAAAGCCAAGATAAAAGCATGTTAAAACTTCAATTAAGTTGGTGTCAAAATCAGAAATAAGTGAGGCCAAATGATGTTCTACAGATCAACAGAATATCTGCAAGGTAGGTGAGTTTAGGCAATGCAAATACTCCGTTGATTGACTTTTCAACTGAAAACCAATGCAAATTGCCAACCTAATTCTACATCCTGGTTCACTGACTGAGCAAAAACCAACCTGGTTTACTTTGCCCAATCTCTTAGTTTTCTGTATGATTCTTCAGATCCGGTGTTTTACGGAAGGGGCTAATTCCACATATTAGTTATTAGCAGATTAGCACATAAGCATCTTTGACTACCTCCACTTAAGGCCCCTAATAGAGGGCAAATGTGATAATTCTAGCAATCGTAAGGTGAGATCAATGCTATTTATCAGATGTCGGGGAGAAGCCAGTAGTTTTTTTAAGTCTTCGAGAGGTGATTAATAATTCCATGAACACTGATCGATGGTGGCTTTCAGACACCAGCAGCAAGAATAGAGATGAAAATCAGAGCAGTTACCAGCAATTTGTGCAAATACTGCGAACAACCTGAAAAAGGACAATCAATATCACAAGGATGATCCCAACTGCCATAGTAGAAAACTAAAGACTTGCTCAGAGAAGAGGCCAATGTCATGATAATAATCCCCGAGACCAAAAATATAAGGCGATACAGGAAAGGACCTCACCTTCTTCAATGGATACCTGAATGATTCCTGAGGAAGAGCCAGCCATCCGTACATCTAGGAGCTTGTGGTCGAAAGGAGACATGGACCGAACCCATGAACCCTTGACAAGTTTCTCCCACTGGCCTTGAGGACACATCCCTATCCCGATAGAGCTGTTAAAATATGGCTAATCTACAGCGGCGTTGGTGCTGTGCACCGTGCACAGCATGCATACTGTGCATGATCCTCGGCGATCCAATGATCCAGATTTCATCTTGCAATGAACGGCTCGGATGTCGCACGGTCGAAATGAAATCTGGACCATTAGATCCCGAACTGACGGCGAGGATCGGGCACAGGGTACTGTATCAAATTCTTAAATATTAACTTCGAATGAAATTACCGATACTTAATTGAGAATCATTTTAGATACTCTTAGATTTCACATATTTGCTTTCAAAATTATAACTTCACTCCACATGATCATCATCCAAACACATCCTAAACAACAAAAATTACTAATTCCTTGGCAACCTCTCGGCGCCGACCACAATAGATAAATTTTTTGTGAATCTCCTAGTCTCAACGAGAATGGTCTGCTGGACGAGGAAGACAAAAGTCAAGGTATAAATAAATTGGCTCGGACACATCGCAAAATAGAAAACAACAGAATTTTTACCGAACAACCATAACCATAACAGCAGTTGTAGTTGTACATTACCTTCGAAGCTAATAAGCCTGTAAACCTGTCCAAGCACCAACGTATCATCAGGCCGTAGAAGCTTCAGCTGCTTCACCGTCGTCCCATTCCCTGCCTTCATCGCCGTCGACACCGTCGCAGAAGCAACAGGAACAACGAGTGCCACGTAATGTCCAGGGTTCGAACTCATAACCTCGTGAGCACTCACCGACCAGTAAATCCTCTCGACCTTGTTGTCGTTATGCTGTATCACCACCATCGCCACCTCCGCCGCCTGACAATTCCCCATCGATCGGCCGATTGATACAGTCAAGTATGTAAGTAATTCAAAATCGACGCCTCTGTTTTTCTTTTAAAAAAATTTAGGTAACGGAGAGAAACCGTTTGTCGTCAATTCAAGCGATTGGGTCCGTGTAATTGGGGAAGAGTGACGATTTCTGACGAGTTTTATGGGTGAGATGTGACCTGGGTATCAGTCACCAAAGATCGAGAAACAGCTATTCTCTCTCTCTCTCTCTCTCTCTCTATATATATATATATATATATATATATAGATAGTGCGTGTATTTAAATTCCAAAGTGACATTATTTTTCACTGTTTAAATTCAACAACAAATGAATAGAACTTGATGCTCTGAAACTAACAACTTGATAGGCAAATGCAGGATAATGAAAAAAAAAAACCTCATAACCACCAACAGACCATAGCGTATATGCTAGAAAGTAGAAACTTCAAGCTCAGAGAGACCAAAAAGCAAATGCAAAAACAGTTACAACCAAACCAAAAGTCACATCATTAAACGAGAATATTATTGAAGAAGGCATGAAATATTCATATGCATCTTGCACTGAAAATTTTATGCTCCTGATAGTAAAACCCAAAAGTTCTCTCAACATATCAACCGGTAATCATCTCTTACAAACATCTAGAGGCTAGAGGCTAACTCAAGCAACGGCAAGAAGAGCAAATAGAAACCCAGTTCTCATAGGCTAAACCAAAAGCCTACCTAGAAGGACGCATGCTGGTCCATGGGAACTTGGCCACCCCAGCAGCACCACCACCACGATCACGGCCACGATTTCCACCCCAACTGCCACTGCCATATCCACCCCAACTCCCTCCACCATCGCGACTCTTCTCCCCACCACCACCATCACGGCCGCTGCCTCCACCCCAACTGCCACTGCCGCTGCCTCCACCCCAACTGCCGCCACCATCGCGACTCTTCTCCCCACCACCACGGCCACGATGTCCACCCCAACTGCCGCCACCATCGCGACTCTTCTCCCACCCACCACCATCACGGCCACGATGTCCACCCCAAACGCCGTGGCTACCACCGGAAGTCTTCTCTGGTTTAAACCTACTGCCACCGCCATCGAGCCAATGGGATGTCACTTCCTTCTCCTCAACAATACTCGACTTGGATTTCGTCTTTGACTCCTTGATCAAGCTCATCTTATCCTCCTCAATAATTTTAATCGGATACAGATCGGTTGATATCGACAACGGATTCTTCAGAGTCACGTAAGCCTTTTTATAATCCGGTTTTGCAATCAAAATACCTCCAACCTTCTTCTTCTTCCCGTCCCTGTTCAGAGTTCTCACCTTCTCCACCTCGAACCCGTATAAAGACTCCAAAACTCTCTTGATTTCAATCTATAAAAGAAATCACACCATAGCAGAGTTAACATAGTGAAAACCCTAGATCACTTAGTTATATAGATTTGCTATGTTTCAATTTCTTCCAATAATCGACCACCAATCAATATAAGTAACTCGATGAAGGAATGCAAAGCAATATACAGGTATACGAGTCTCCAAACTCTCTTGATTTCGATCTATGAAAGAAATCTGCCATAGCTGAGTTAACGTAGGCATTGAAAAAATTGGAAAACCCTAGGCCTACATATACAGATTTGCTATGTTTCGATTTCTCTCGACCATAGTTGTCAAAGGCGCGCCTAGGCACACGCCTAGGCGACAGGCGCAGCGAGGCGAGTTCAAAAAGGCGATGGAAAGGCGCGCAAAGGCGCAAAAGGCGATGAGGCGAGAGGCGACAAAAAGGCGCGCTTCTTTAAAGAATAATCGCAGCCCTAGAATCTTCTTACCTGGTTACAAATCTGATCGTGGCCGTTGATTTTGGGTCTGTAAAAGGTCATTGTGGGTCTCGAATAAAGCCCTAGATCATCTCTCACTGTCCATCTACAAGATCAAGCGGACTTGAAGGCGCAGATTTGAACAACTTCAAGCCTTGGGTTTCTGTTCTGAATTTCGATTTCGATCATCAAGAACAATTTCTGGCTTTTTGGGTTTCGATTTCATCATCTTCTTGCCTCTGGGTTTCGATTTCGATCATCTTGAAGCCTTGGGTTTCAATTTCGACCAGATTCATGGTACGTACGACCTTCTTCTCTCTTTGGAGCTCGGTCAGTAGCTTCTTCTTCTCTATTTCTGGGTTTCTCTCCTGTCTTCTCTATTGTCTTTGTTTCTGGTCTCTCTCTCCTCTGTTTAAGTAAAAAAAAATTGGTTTCAATGAGTGGAAAAGAGTGAGTCAAATTCTCCACTTCGTTCTTTTCTAGAAGTAGGTACTAGGTAAATGCCTGATGACCAAGTTTTATATATTGTTGTGTGATATTTTATATTTTTACTGAATATAATACCTGGTAATAAATTACCCCGTTTGTTTTTATGCATCTTTTGGATGGTATGCTATCTAAAACTCATTGGCTTAGTGTTATTGGTTAAAGTATGGGTATATGCTATTTTTTCTATTTTTTTTTTACATAGGTGCGCCTCGCCTCTCGCCTTAGTCCCCACAGGACTTTGCGCCTCAGTGCGCCTTTCGCCTTTGCCAACTATGCTCTCAACAATCAATCACCAACCAATATAAGTAACTCAGGGAAGGGATGTAAAGCAATAATTAATAGATGAATACCAGATATACGTGAAAAAACCATAAATGGAAAAAACCACGAGAAGGAATGGAAAGCAATAAAAAGATGAACACCAGGGCTCTGTTCAGTAATGTTGTCAATTTTCTGTTTTTGTTTACCAGTTTATAAACACTTGTTTCTGTTTACATTATAAAAAACTAAAATGGAAAACATGTATGGTACCAAAAAGATAACAGATTTTCTTTTTCTTTTTTGTAACTTCACTACCAGTCATCCAATAATCATGGTTTTTCCTAAAATCAGTTTCTATCGAAAGCAAATCGGCAGTAATTACCAATCGCTGTGTTGGAACACAGATCTAGAGGTGAGACAATAGTCTCCAAAGTCCAAATGAGCTTGGAGAAGAAGATTAAATGCAAAACAAAAACAATCCAAACTAATATCGGGATCCTAGATATGCATATACGTATACATATGAAACAGAATGGAGCCCTTGATTGCAATCTGGAAACCCTTTGCGGAAAACAACCAAGTGGGCAAAAATCACGGCAAGAAATTAATGCAGTACATAAGTAGAGAAAGGGGAATACCTTGGAAGCGGAGGGGATGGTTTTGAGGGAGATTTCGGTGATGTTGGAGAAAGAAGAAGGCATGAGGAGCTTGATGGGGAGGTTTGCGAAATTGACTACTCTTCGACCTAATCTACTTCCCATTTGATTTGTCTCGTTCTTCTTCTTCTTCTTTTTCTTCTGTTTGTTGTGTGATTTTCAGAAATTTTGTGGAAGAAGGTGAACTCTGGAAGTCATTGTAAAACCCTGCAAATGGTTTGAGAGTTGATAGGAAGGTTGTGTTTAGGGATGGCAATGGGCGGATCGGGGTGGATTTGGGTATGAACCGAACCGAACCGCAAAACTATAACACCACCCCGAATCCGCCCCGATAACCGAACGGGGCAGGGAAATTTGTTACATGACCGAACCGAACGGGTATCCAGATTCAATGACATTTCCAGATTCAAAAGCATGCATATACAGAGCTCAAATTAAAAAAAAAAAAAAAACCTTAAACATCCAAAAACTTACAAACAGAATACCAGTTCATCCCAAATATAAAGGCCCAAGTACTCTGTGTATACAACTCTTATCTACAAACCTTTGTTTAGCATCTCAAGTCTTAATCCTGTTTTCCTCTTCTGGATATTTTTTTTATGTTTTTTCAAAATTAAATGTTCGGGCCAGTTTACTCGTACTTCTACTAATCTCGAGATCTTGAAATTAACGACTGGACAAACCCTTGAATGATCCTAAGGTTTGAAATAGTTGATCTGCGTGGGATTTGAACATGCAATCTCAAATATAAAGGACAAAAAACTTTTTATTTTTTCATACGCAATTAGTCAAACCCCTTGGGTTAGTAGAGAGGACATTGCCATAGAAGAAATATCAAAGAATAGTCATTTTGAAAATAGATAATTCATGGAAGTGATGACTAGCTCATACGGTAGAACTCTTGGATGTCTCACACTGTATTTTGGGATCGAGTTTCATTACCCCCTCTCCCATGTAATAGAATAAGAATGACGAATGACAAAAAAAAAAAAAAAGTAGATAATTCGTACTAATTTAATTTAATTTGAATGGAAACACAGGTTTATTCATTGTACAACTTTATTGCAAGGTTACACAACAATAACAAATAGTAACAACGTGTACCCTTATTCTAATTATTAATTAAAACCAACCACTATTTATTAATTAAGCCTTCTTGAACACAACTTTCAACGGCACATCGCTAAGCGCCAGACGCCTCGCACCATTCTCATCGACATAAACCCCTAAATCACCACAAACAGGCCTGCATATGTCGCACACACCCGGACAGAAAGCAAGCTTGTAATCACCCTCGTACTCGTCGATCCTGAACCAGTTACTCAAAGTATCCTGACCGGGGTTCCCTTCGACGCCCCCGGTGGTCACGAAGAACTTCCCTACGGATTCATCGAAGTCGTCGAGCCTCCACACGGTCGATTGAACACAGATAGTCGCGGCAGAGAACTTGATGTTCGTGTCAGTGGTAACGCGAACCACGCCGTCGTTAGGGTCCACAGGGGAGAAGGTTAAGGGGAGGCCGTTATCGACCTCGTTTGGCTCTTGGACAACGTTGGCCGGGCAAGTTGTCGTGCCATTGCTAATGGCTGATAGGGTTAGTCCACCACCGTTGCCGCGGCTGACCGCAGGAAGGATGTAATAGTCCGTTCCTGTTCGGAGCTCATTGCCTTCTACGTCGAGTACCGCGGCGGAATCAACTGCGACCAGAAATGTTATGGAGATGGAGAAGAGGAGGAATAGCAATGGGGTTGGAGTCTTCATTGTGAAAATTGCTTATCTGTATTTCGCAAAGTATGGATATGGGATAAATATGCATGGGAGGGAAGGACTTATTTATAGATGTAAAAGTTAATCGTGGGGTACCTAAATTTTAAGCAAAAAGATTCACGACATTGACTATTACACGGATTTAGCTAGCCTTGGAAAAGTAGTGCTGCTAATTTCAAATTTCAAAGTAAGCTAATTATTCATTTTTGTTAATTTGTTGGTCTGTACTGAAAAAATGTATTCAAATCTTGATCCGGAATAAAAATATTGTTGCATCATTTTATTCGGAAATATTATGCATGAAGACTAAATATATTAGTAAGACGTTATTCTCTCTCTAAAACCTCAATAGCAGAAAACTTATGAAATGAGCATCAAAGTTCACATGCGACTAATACCTTCTTATTTTACGCAATCGAATCCAACAAGTTAAAACCACGTACCCAAAATGTTATGAATTAAAAAAAGTGTGTATCGTACCCCTGTACTTAAATAAGTTTTGTAGCCATTATTTCTCTATATTAATGATAATAAAGACAAATAATTAGTAATTGATTTTGTTGAGAAGTCAATCGTCCAAGCCACTTAATCTTCTTTCGTCTCAAGCATTCAGGATCATTCCTTCGTATAGAAGATACAGCTGAACAGAATTGAATTTTTCAATTTTCTGTGGTCAACATATTGGAGGATAAGAATATTAGGTGTGTATGTGCTCATTTTGTTCTAGCTTTCTTTTTCTATTTTCACAGGCTGGAAGGATACGATAAAGAGAAACATTAACCAGATCGAATAATAGACTTTCAAACCTCTATTTAGTGATCTAAATAACTCAATACTTATCGGATTTAAAAGGAAATGGTTCTGGGCACAGCCACAGATGTTTGAAAATAAATATGTCTCACGCACATCAAACAATTCTCGGCACATTTATACTTGAATGTATATTTGGACATCTATTATGTCCATATCGCTAATCTTCAATTGGAATGAGCTATTTTATTCTCTTTTGTCAAAACGAGGCACTAGTTATTGGAGCTAGCACTATTATGTATGTTTGCTCGAGTTTTAAAATATTGATCCAAAATCAAGATTTAGAAATTTTCTTCGTCCTAAGTCCTAGGTACAAAACTTTGGGCGCTATTTAGTTGTTGAATTCAATATAAATAGTAATAACGTTTTAGAAGAAGTGTAACAATCAAAATACTTGATGAAACCATTTAGTCGTTGAAGATACAAAATTTTGCATCCAAATCTTATCCTTATAAGCTAGCAAGATTGAAAAAATGGCTTTGGTCCTTTGGATAAATATGGATTGGTACATTGACTTATGAATTTCATTATTTTTGGATGAGCAAAGTACCATCCCTTCTTTAATTCAAACCATGGACTTCTCAACCCTAAGTTCCATAACTCAAATAAGGACCAAAAAGTCAAAAACACGATTTATCCGGCCTTATTATAATTTACCACTTTTTTCTTTCATCTTTTAATTTAATTCGCGTGAGGAACAAAAAACAGAATGAAAAATCCTTTTATGTTCGTATGCATGCATGACGTTTAGCCCGCTTTATCATTTAGACAAATAGAGTCGACATTGAATATTGAGGGGCAAAATCAATGCAGTTATATTTTTCGTGCCAAACTGGCACAAATGAAAAAGTATAGAGACTGCGGTAGCAATTTGTCCTTTATTCATTTTATTTGCGATCTACATCAATTTTGCTCGACCCCGATCAGAGTCCTAGCGTAAGCAAGTCGAGTTTTATACCTGAAAGTTCAATTCGGCTAAAATAGATAGAATTTTTACTACAAATAATTTCGGTATCTTTTATAGTCTCGTTATATGGAGTATTAGAGCATCACCAGTGGTATAACTAAAACTGGATAATCAAAAGTTGCCACATCAGATTTTGATTATCCATACAAGACATTTATAAAGTTAACAATGTGGAGTGTCACAATGGTATTTTGTGTCCAT
>JAXBDA010008182.1:0-15482 GCA_036023075.1 Gaultheria prostrata | reverse complement strand
CAATATTCACGCTCGGTACGTTCGGTCCCTGTGGATTCGATCCGGTCTTACCGGTATTATGCTATCTCCGACTTAAGCCCTACGCTTTGGGCGCGCTTATAAATAAACAAAGTTGGAGCGAAAGCATTAACGAACATAAAAATTTGGTCGCTTCCACACAGAGATAGAAGAGTAGTATAACCCTGTTATGCACCTGCTTGACTGCAACTTGAGGATTATGGGGGATGTAAATGTCTCTCCCATGGTATTTTTGTACATTCAAAAGGCCTCTCTACTGGTCAAAAATGAAAAAATTGGCCTCACCCTCTCTCATGCACACCAAAGCAGTGTATCTCATTTACAAATAAACGTTTCATGGTAGTAGCCTTTGAATGAACTTCTGAATCTTGACATCAGGGGACAGATCGGTTTATCAGAAGAAGACTAGAGGAGAGCACAAGTGTTAAGTCGTGAACTGGATGGTGAGACAAATATTGGAAGAAGCACAAAAGAGGCGAGACAAGCAAATGAGATTAGCAGTGCTGTATGTGGATCTCAGGTTGAAGTTGGGGGCTGTTGCCAAGCAAATGGAAGCTCCCCTTGTTGTCAGAATGATTTCGTACCAAAAAAGACCAATAATAATCCCGATCTCACTGAGAGGGAAGTGAAGCTGGTAGCTGAAAAGAAGAGCAATAAGAGACGAATTTTCAAGAAGAAGAGTGGAAAGAAGGGGACTTGCACTCGAAGGGTGTGCACTATGCCAACACGGATTGAGAGCTGGGAGCGCGAGGATGCATACGCTTCTCTTGCAATTATTGGTGTCTTGTCAGTTGTGTACTATAATTGTTAGAAATACAAAATTAATTACAAAACACAAATCTTAGCCTATAACCGCCGATGAGCATAACACAATATGCAGAGCACGTCGCGATAACACTAGTATGTGAAAAAAAAGTTACAACTACAATAAAATTCAAACTCTAGCAAGTTGACTCCCTAGCGATTTGTTTTGGTTATTGCATCGTGATTGATAATGCAACTCTAGAATGAGGTGCCCTACAAGGTTGTAGTGCGCAATCTGGGCCGTCTAAAATATTTTCAATGGTTCAAATTATCTTACAAGTAAAAAATAAGTATCCTACATGTAAGATAATATTTGAAATCTAAACACGTTGAAAACACGTTGGAGGGTCCAAATTTTGCACTACAACCATGTAGGGCACTCTCACTCTACCGGATCCCAGAGAGAGAGAGAGAGAGAGAGAGCAAAGTTTATTGCAGTGCAGGCTGTAATGGACAATAACGAATTCATTCGCTGAACTGCAGTTGTAATGAAATGATGGACACCAATGAAATCAGTCTGCTAAATGGAGCAGAAGTTTTAACAAGAGATTGCTGTGAACTCAGAGTTTAAATGAATTTATCCAACTCTCAGTAAACAAATACAAAACCAAAGAATCTGCCAAACTTAACCGAACTTCCAAAAAGATTAAAAACTGTTGTGCCCCACGGATCCAAACCAAACACACACAAACACACGCACACCAAACACAAAGTATTTTACGTGGTTCCCCAAAATCGGGTACGTCCACGGAGGTAACCAGAGCAATTCACTCAAGAAAATCAGACAAGCTTTACAAGTGGAGTTCTCTCTAACTCACTACACTCTCTGGATTCTACATTGCTAGCCTCACAAGCCTCCAATAGGAGATCTCTAGATCACTCTCTCTGGTGATACCAAATACAAAGCCAAAGGCTTGCCTATATAGGCCAAATACCAATCTACTTGAGCTACTGCATTTACACCTATTAGCTCAACGCCAGACTACCCTCTTAATGCAAAGGAGCCCATCAATTACTCCTGGTAGGTGGGTGTTTTCCAATCATCCGAAAAGATAAGGATGCCAGAGAGGATTGGGAGCCATAAATGCCCCAATAGTCAACAAAAACAAAATGGAAGCCAAAGCAAGAAACCAATGTTTTCTTCCTCATCTAATGAAAATCGTACCCCGTTCTTCTCTACCCTTCCACATTTTTTTTTCTCTCCTGCCTTTCCTACGAATTCTATTTGGGGGTTGTCCACTCAAATGGGGAGAGGAGGAACGTCAAGTGTGATACCAGCTTGAATCTGGCCCCACACAATTAGACGCCAATGCTTCTCTACTTTCCTGCTTATAGCAACCTTCTCCCCTCTGCTGGTGCACACTGGAGCTGTGAGCCGTAGTCTTGCCAAGTCATTTCTCACGGCAACTCCTCGAGCACCTGTGGACATACACCCTATGTTCAACATCACGATTTCACCCCTTGCCACCCTTGAGACCCTTCCCGGACTCTCCCTGCCCTTTGTCCTCACTCCCACAAGACGTCTCAGTAAGGAAGAGTTCACCTGCAATATGAGAGAGCAAAAAGAATAAGCCCAAAAGGTGAAAAGCTGCTATGGAATCTCAAGTTAAACAAGGCTGGAAACGGATGGAACACACTCAAGTAAGACACAGATGGAGGCACAACAGGGGTCGATTAATAACTTTAAGATAACTATTCTGATGCTATAAAGAATTTTAAACAGTAGAAAGTAAGAATTGTAAATTTTCAAAAAATCAACCTAGTAAAACCCTTGTCCAAACTATTATACTAGAAATCAGAAGGTAAGAGTTAATAGTAATACTATCAGTTTGTTTCCAAATCTAATATTGAAATGGATACTTGTCTGGGGATCCCGCTTAACCCCTATATTGCTCGGACCACAAATAAGTAAATGTGAATTTTGGAAGACTTATTTACCTCTAGTTCAACAAAAACATCGGGGCGTGACCCTACCTTACCAAGAACCTGACCAAGCAATCTATCAGCACGTGTCAAAGTGGGGTCCATCGTATTCCCCACCCCAACTAGACCTCCCGGAACAGCAAAAATTGTAGTTCATTTCGCTCGGCGTACAAGGAAATTATTCTACAGTAAATCGGAGAGCATGTGATGTTGCCCTACTGATCTTTAACAACAATCGTAGGACGAACCTCAATGATTTGATTTACCTTCAAAACACCCCGCACAAAAAGGCAAATGAAAAACAGAACCTGATCCCAAATTCCTAAAGCAGTCTTCACAAGAGACTTCAACTACTTATTTGAAACAGGAGAAAATGAGATGAGTTCATAATATGCTAATATGTCCGATTACCACTTTTCTCAACGTAACATACTAAGAACAGAGGAAAGGGGGAAAAAGCTTGTGAACCCAAATACCGACTCAAGAAAACATAAATAATAGGCAGAACACTACTTAAGTACTTTAGGCTGGCAAGCATTGGGAGATATATTGAAGAGGATGGGTTGCTAAGATGCTTGGCAGGTACACTGCACATAAAGCAGGTGATTCCAAAGGTAGGCGAAGGACAGTACCTCGAGAATACTTTCACCAGCTAACACCACCTCTAATTTCATAAACCTTGGCAAGCTCATTGACATCGAAGGACCGGATTACAATCATATTAGGAGGTGAGATGAAATCCCTTACTGGAACGGGGATCTTTTTCACAATGTATTCAGACACAACATCAATATTGTACTTAAGCTGTGCAGAAACTCGTACCACTGGTGCACCTTCAGCACCAGTCCTCTGGTAAAAAAATTAGAAAATATAACTAAGCAGAGATAAGCAGCAAGCCAGGTGAAGGGAGGAAAACCTCAAAATAAAAAAAAAAAAACTCTTCATGGTGGTTGATAGCTACATTTTCCGGAGCAAGATCGACCTTGTTTTGGACAATTCTTATATGTTGGAGCCGCATTATTTCAACAGCAGGCAACTGCTCTGAAGTTTGAGCTTGGGGGCAACTTTCATTGGCAGCAATGAGAAGTAATGCACCACCCATAATTGCTTCCCCATTAAGCATTGTAGCCATGAGAATCAAGAAACCGGAACATCTCAGACAACATCGGAGAAAAACCGCCTCAATTGAGCTCGTAAAACAAACCATTGCTTTGCTTCCTACAAACTACATCCTTGTATCGGCCAACTTTCTATTAATTCTGAAAAAGACCTAAATTTGTCGTAGAAGCTAAAGAGAGAGCAAGCTACTTATCCCAAATGGATGATTTGGCAAACTGTATGCAAATACAACACTAACAAAAGATTCATTTGTTAAACTCATGTTTTTTTTTCAAACTCATTTGTCAAAATCCCATGCATTTGCGCCGATGCACGGGTTCACGGTTAGTTATCTTCATATTGTATAGTTTCAAAAAAAAATTGATACAAGTACGTTACCCAAAACTTCCTAAGATAGACAATAAATAAATAGGCTTCACCTAATAAATTAAGATAATGAAATCTGTAAAGGGTTTCACATAGAATAAGCATATGAATTACAGTTCGGTGAAAAATCATTTTCAATTTCTAGCATGAGAACAATGTGATTGAAAAATGAGGTTTGAAGCCGTTTTACACGAATTTTGATTTCTAGCATCAGGTGTAGGGATGTGTGTTGATTTCGTCTGATTCCCCAAGATATTTGGAAAAGTCAAAATTCCGGTTTCGAGCATCAAGTGGCTATTTAAGAACACAAGTATTCAGGTCAACAGCCAAATCACACTAAAAGCAGAATCTACATATGTGGCATTGACCCTCAATCCAAGGAAGTGCTTTGCTGTCTATTGGGCTTCCAACTTGGCACTCTCCCAGTCAAATACCTTGGCCTGCCCTTAATCTCATCTAAGCTCTCAGTGGCAAATTGCAGCTCTCTTATTTCTAAAATCATGGATAGGGTCAAAAGCTGGGCAATAAGTCCTTGTCATATGCTGGAAGGTTGCAGCTAATTTAATCTGTTCTTTTTAGTACACAGGTCTATTGGACCATGCATTTCATTCTCCCCAAGTCTGTTTGCTCTCACATTGAAAAGATCTTGAGGAAATTCTTATGGACTGGAACTGAATCCTATTCTCATTCTCATAAAGTTGATTGGGCTTATGTTTGTATGCCAAAAAAAGCAGGAGGTCTGGGGTTGAGACAAATAAAGGAGTGGAATTGTGCCTGTTTCCTCATGACACGTGGCATAGTTGTTCTAGACATAATTACCTATGGTAAAATCGTGCTATCAATATCTCATTAAGAAGAAGTACTTCAGGACCTTAAAAATTCCTACTACTTGCTCTTGGACATGGAGGAAGCTCTTGAGCCTTAGGGCAGTTGCTAGGCCCTTCATCAAGCATGTTATTGGTGATGGTGATCACACTTTCCTTAGGCATGAAAATTGGATTCCTCAAGGACCTCTAAGTCTTATTTTTGGTCCTAGAACCATGGCTAATTCAGGCCTCCCTCTTAATGCTAAAGTCTCTCTAGATGTGCAGCAAGGTCTTGACTCTTGGCCTTTTCTAGCAGCTCTTTATCCCAACTTTCAGCCTAAGTTGGGTCAGATCAGATCCTGTAGACTGTAACCTCTTCCTCGACTTTCAAGGACGCTGTCACCTGGAATACAATAATATCTCAGGCCCCTAAAGTCCATTGGTGTCATCTTGTTTGGTTTCCCATGTCCATTCCTCGACACTGATTTATTTTTTGAATGGCTATCAGGGGTTGTCTGAAAACAAAGGATAAAATCATCAAGTGGGGTATTCAGCTTAGCCCTCTTTGCCCTATTTGCAATCTCCATATTGAGGATCATAATCGCCTCTTCTTCAGCTGTTCTTTTTCAAGGTTCATATGGCAGCAAGTATGTCTTCTCTGTGGCATCTCAAAAGTCCCTCAGTCTTGGAATGCTGAAGTAAATTGGCTCATTGGGAAGTTTGGAGGCAAATGTTTCCCAAACATTATAAGGAGGCTAGCTTGGGCAGCCATGGTCTATTATATTTGTCTGCTCGCGGGATTGAGAAGTGCACGGGCCTTGAAAGTTAAAAAACAAAGCATATTTTGTGATTCACTGCTTGTTGTGAATCAACTTTCAGGGGAGTACGAAGTAAGGAGTGAGAAAATGGCAGATTATGCAGAGGCGGCCAACGATATGTTGGACAAATTTGAGAAGGTACAGATTCAGCAGATCAGTTCGGGTCAGAATGCACCTTTCCTGCCTGGCCTCAGTTGTGCCAACTGAACTCCGCCGAACAGTGACTATTGACTATCTAGTTGAGCCAAGCATTGGCCGAGTAGTTGAGGTGGTAATGGATAAGGATCTCGGGCCAAGCTGGATGGACCCGATTATGGCATATCTACGAGATGGTACCCTATCAGATGATAAGAAAGAAGCCCACAAGATAAAGACTAAAGCAGTGAGATTTTGGCTCTCCCCAAAAGGTAAACTCTACAAGAAATCCTAATGTTCGTTAGAACGTGTGAGAAATGCCAAAGATACGCACTACTGATCCGAGTTAAGAGCTGGCCAATAAATTTTGATGACTTGCACGACATAATCATTTAATTTTGGCCACCTGCTTCAGAAAGCAACAGAGCTGGCCAATAAATTTTTCAAAGACAATGCCCTAGCTATATTGATGAAGTAGAAGCCACCAAGGAATCATCAGAACATTTCTTGAGGGAACTACAGTTTGGAGATTGAGGGCTTGGTTGTCCTTCCTATCGCCGGAAAAGCAAAAGGGTCGACCGGTCAAGTTTGCCTCATTCAGCAAAAATCACATAGCTTGAACAACTTGGTTCAGCACAGATTTTTGGTGTGCATGCTATGACTTGAACATGGATAATTGAAAAACACAAAGAAGTACCACCCAGGAATCATCAGAACATTTCTTGAGGTAACTACAGTTTGGAGATTGAGCGCATGCTATGACCCAATTGTAGAGGGATCTGGGCATGTGAGATCGTGGAAAGTCGACAAATTGAAGGAGAAAATGGAAGAGAAACAAGAGCTTCAAGCGTGTGTTGTAGGATTCATATAATTACCACAGGAGTTCGTTTTTCTTCCTGTGTTGTGTAAATGGGGAATTGATGATGGAGAAAATTTCTTGGGAATGACTGAGAGTTGGGATGGTGTGACAATCCGTATAGAAGAATACCGTGTAGTTCTTCATGTGGATTTCAGTTTGTCTTGCTTTTGGTAATGGATGCATACTAGGCAAAGGGGATAAATACAAACATAAAATAGAGTAGTCTTTTTTGTTGAAAGAGACAGTACGGTCT
Source organism: Gaultheria prostrata (assembly GCA_036023075.1). NCBI lineage: Eukaryota > Viridiplantae > Streptophyta > Magnoliopsida > Ericales > Ericaceae > Gaultheria > Gaultheria prostrata. The sequence goes on along the minus strand of JAXBDA010008182.1, from coordinate 8,381 downwards.
ACTTGTTTTGCTCTTTCGAGTCCTGAATTTAGTAGCAAATAGTATCAATGGCATTTTTCTTTTCATCGCCTTGGGCATGTGCTGTGATTTTTGCATTGGAGCGTGAATGTACATTTATTTGTTTTGTTTTGAATTCTGCATCTCAGGTTGAACGTGTAGTTAGGTAGGAGAAGACAATGGCAGCATATGTCCTCTTTGAGATATACTGTGAGCTTATTGCTGCCCACTTGCCAATTATTGAGTCTCAGAAGTATGTTACTTTTGTCACCATTGGTGATATCCAACTTTTGCAATTCACTTGTTTAATTTATTATCAGATTGTTTGTGCTTTTGCATAAGTTGCATGTTCTGATACCGGTACCTCTGGGATTCAGATGAAGTTTAATGCAGGCTACTTAACTAAAGAAAGAATCAATTGATTGGATCCCTATTTATAACATACTTCAGTTGTCTTTTATTGAAAAAGGAGAGGAGTTGACTCGGGTTTTGCTTCCTTTAGTGGGTTAGAGTGAGGAGTGTGGGGTTGGGGACTGTCCTTGCTGAAAATGGTACTCCACCTTATTTCAGACCACATAATTTCAAGGAGGGATCTTAGATGTCCCTTTCATAGTCCGTTGTCATGTTGTTGGTCACAGATGTTTGTGCTATTGATTTGGGGGAAAAGTGCAAGGATTAAATTCATTCATTCTGTTTCATTAAACTTGCCTGTGATATGGTGTGCTGGGTTTATTGCTTGTCCTGTTAACCTTCCTGGGCAACATACTACGGACAATTTATAATATGTTGAAAGTTTAATCTTTTTCTAGAAATTGCCCTGTTGAGCTGAAGCAATTAACTACAAGTGTGTAACGTTTGCCTACCAAGATGTGCAGATATACCAGAACTCCAGAACATCTGTAAGCATTTTACTGCAAAATATGGGCAAGAATTCAATTCTGCAGCTACTGAGCTGCGACCTCAGTGTGGTGTAAGCCGCTTGGTAAGGCCCCGTAGCTTTGCCTAGCCCATCTCTCATCGATTGTTTAAACTGAGACTTCATAGGATGTTCACTAGATTGCCTAGGTAAAAGTCCAGTCGTTCATTGGTCTTAATCTTATACCTTCTGTTCAGCTAGTTAAGAAGTTATCTGCCAACGCGCCTGATGGTCCGGCAAAAATCAAGATCTTAAGTGCAATAGCAGAGGAACATAACATCAAATGGGATCCTCAATCCTTTGGAGAGACAGAATTAAAGCGTCATGCTGATTTTTTGGTAAGATATAAGTCGAACTCTAAACAAATTTGGTCATTACTTGTTATAGCATCCTATAAAACATACTCACTTGTCTGATATTCTTGGTTCTTTTTGGGCTGTCGTACTCGTCGTTTGGATAAGCAAATAATGTACTTTTATGGGAAGAATTTCAAGAATTTTTTCACCAGTCGAAAGAATTTCAATTGGTTATTCTAGACAAATTTCAGCAGTTTCAGAGGCAGTTTCAGCAACTTTCAGAGCGGTTTAAGCATCCTCAGCATTAAAGCAATGTATTCGGGAGATGGGAATTCTTTCCCAATGGATAGGAAGCATTGGAATTGGAATTTAAGGATGCAACAGCTGCAGCACAGGCAGCTGTGGAGTCAGCAGGAAGAGCAAGTATGGCTGCTAGAGCTGCAGCCGGACTTTCCAGCCATGCTCAGTGTTCCACTGAATCTCCCAAGTCAAATATTCCCAGTTCTAGAGACGAAGGGCCCTCAAAGAATGATCATGATAACCCAGATGAAGACATTGACAAATTGATGAAGGATTTCCTAAAGGGTGCAAGATATTCACAGACTAGCTCCTTGGAAGAGGAGGCCGTAAAAGCAGAGAGGACTGCAGGATTCTCCGGAAATAATTTGGGGAAAGAGTATTTGTTCTGAGGTAGAATTTGTGAGTAGTGGGCATAGTGTCATGCAGGATTTTGCGTGACTGGTTCGATATTGAAATGGGAAGAAAGTTGCTTTGCATGATGTATGAAGAAATGGCAGAGTTAACTACTTTGATGAGAATAGCCCCTACCTGCCAAACAAAGGACGAATTCATAACCCCCATTAATAACACAAGATTATCCGCGGAAAAAAAACACATGATCAACGGTAGGAGATCACCTCTTAAAACATATGTAGCTATCCCACGGTCAATTCTACACCCCTCAGTGGCAGCCACAAATAATTAGTCCAAACATAAGAATTCATCTGTAATCTCCCTTTTACATACACAACCATGTTCGAGGAAGATATGCACGCAAGACAGAATCAAGGCCATCCAAAAAGCTTAGGAAAATTAAACCGACAAAAGACTTCCCTTATGAAACACCACAGTCCACAGCAAATGATCAGGCACCTGCTCCTGAACTTCCTGCTGAAAAAACAACCAAGAAGACAGGTGCAAAAGCTAGTGAAAAGAAAGGAAAAAATGTTGAAGTAGTAGCAAAGGAAGAGCCACTAGATCCTGTTGCAGAAAAACTTTGCCAAGAAAGGTGAAAGATATTGATCTAATTTGTTCTTCTTTGTTGGGTTGCTCTTTTTCTTTATGTATGCCTGTTAGAGGAATAGGAACAATCCCGTCAAATTTACAAATGCACATATATACGTCTTATTGTCAGTACAGGATTGATAGAGTGGAACTATGAATCACGTAAATATTGTACTGGTTCTGGTTGCCACCTATCAGATTACTTTCTTGTGACGTAAATAAGTTTGTATAAGAGCGTCCAAGGGGATGCAACTCAGGAACAAGTGTGTCACAGCATGGACATACAAAAAGCGGGTAGCATGTAGAAAAGGCAAAAGCAAGGGGTCTACCGTTAAAGCAACTATGAAGGGAACTTACAAGATCCACATTTTGGTCCTAACTAGGTGTGATGGATCTTGATTACCTGACATAAAATCATTGCAAAAACAGCTGGATTATGTCTTCTTTATTGCTGCTCTATTCTCTACCTTGTGTCTACTGCATGGGTCAAATGGTAACACTTATGAAATAGGTTCTTTTTTGATAGAATGGAATATAGAGCTTTGTACTGGTAAGGGAAAGGACGTAGAGAGTTGGATATATTAAAACCATGTCTTCTTCAGCTACATTTTAACTAAATACTATCTTTTTGCGGGATTTGTTTAGCATAAAGTAATCCCACTTTTTGTGTGTGGCGATGCATGTGAATAAGAATTAGGGTAAGTTCCGAATTTCAATTGGAATGCACCTTGGACATTTGGTATCATGAATAGTGTTAATCTTAGTGGAATGGGTCTTCTTACTGGCTTGGTTGTTTATGGAATCACATATTTGTTTTATTCTTCAATTTGGAATTCTTGGTTCTCCAGGGAAAATGAGAATCATAACAACCCAAAAATTCCTATGCGTGAAGGTTACTTATCCATTGCACATTTAGTGTGAGCTTACCATCTACATGCTTTATAGTTTATTCTTATTTCCTGTTCAATAATCGTTGGTTGTTGATATGTACTGTTATTGTTGTTGATTATTGTAACAATACGCAGACAGATGTCCCCTTCAATCATCTGTTGGGAATGAACATCAAAAATTGTTTGTACATATTGATTATGTTCCTTTACTGCCAAAGCTGTTCCGGCCAGTATTGTGGTATGTACTAGAGAGCTTGATTGTGATAAAGTGGTCTATAACAGCAGCACTGAGTTAAAACTTTGTTGAACCTACGAGGTTGTTGTGGATTTACATGTGCTATTTCTTTCTCCATCACCCAGACTTGTGGAAGAGGCCGATTTCAAATCCACCAGAGACTTTGTTTGGTGGGAAAGCTGATGAGAAGAACGTTTATACTTTCATTTCGTAATCAAAAAGTGACTTTTTAGAATACGCAGAACTCATTTCTCATAGACTTCGGCCATGCGAGCTTTGTGAGGTTTTCCCCTTTTTTGGTGTCACTGATGAAAAGTGGTGCTAATTTTGACCCGGCCTTCATTTCCTTTCGATGCAGAAAAGCTTTCATTATATTGGATTGCTCAGAGCTGTGATGAGATTGTCAATGACTAATCTGAAAGCAGCAGATACGAAGGAGGTTTCCTCTTCTGTCACTGCTGTTGCAAATGAAAAGATAAAAGCCGAGAAAGAAGCAAATGCTGGTAAAAAGAAGACCGGTAATTTATTTCTCACATTCTTGAGAGGAGTAGGGTATATACCTCTCTTCAAAGGTTTATGGAAGTGCCATCTCCACCATCTGAAATTAAAGAACTAATTCCCCCTTTCTGCAGACTCGTGTTTGAGAGATTCATACTCTTGAAATGTGGTCTTTGAAGAAAAGAAAAGGAAAAATTTTCATCACTTGGCTGACTGTCCTGGGCTTGTTTATTGCTACAGCTTTTGAGTCAGACTAGGCACTCGGCTCCTCTTTAATTTTTTCATAGGCACTAACCCGTACTTACTTGGTTTGCATGAGTAGAAGCAAAACCAATCAAATCCGATATGTATTGCATTTTCTTTTGTTTCTATTTTGGCTTCGAGCAGTTTGTTTTAATTCTCAATGAAGGGTTCAGAATTATCTATATGCATGCTATTTCCATCAAGTAGGATTACTTTACTTCTCATGTGTCACATGTCGAGGATTCTTCCTTTCCTTTCGAGATAAAATTATAAATTATGAAATACCAACAAATGCTTGTCGACAGAGTAGGGGTTGCGAAAGTAAAGCATTGCATACAAACTCTGCTGATGATATGTGGGTCATGTTCTTCTGCCATGATCCAGTTGTGTCGCGTAGCAATATTCTCCTAGGGCATTTCTTTTCCTTCTTATATTCTATTAATTGTGTTTCTGTTCATATGCCTTTTAGCTAGTTCAGAATACTGATCATGTGTGCTCCCCTTGTCTTCATTGCCTGCAGCTGCAAAGAAGAAACAGTTACACATTGATAAGGCGGATGATGAGGCAGTTGTTGAGGCCTATGATGCTTTAGAAGACTATGATTTCATGTGAGCTTTCATCTGGTACCGTTACATCTGGATTTCTTCTTAAGCAAATTAGGATATTGTGTTTTAATTTGTTCAAGTAGAGCTGAGGATCTTACGGTGGTTTCTGGCCTGAATTATTGGGTTATATTTTTTTTTGAACTACAAAAAGGGTGGCAAGTGGCGACCAGCGTAGCAACTCCCCATGGGCGTCATTGGGGTTTCCGACCCCCATTGAGCAAAAGCTACTGTCCGAATAGGACAGGCCGTCACCACAGCACCACCTAGGCGGCTAGTTGGCCAAAGGCCCTCCCTGCAAATCCACACAATTCCAAGCAATGACATGTGAGAGATTTGAACCTGGGAGGTCCATGCACAGGGAGGGAGGGGAATCTTATCCCACTCACTTTGGCCAACTAGGCTACAACCTCAATGGTAATCATTGGGTTATATGAGTGTGTTATAATTGCATTTTCTGGTGAATAAAAGGATTTCCGAACATTCCTTTTGTTCTTTTTCGGGTGGTGAATTGAATTGGTGGTTGGGAATTGTTTAAATGTTATGTTTCTTTGTACTGGCTTCTAGTTCTGGCCAGTGGATCTCATTCAATACAATGTATCAGGTTGTGGATTCCTTAATTTTCTCTATCATATGAATTTCTACTACCATGTCTTTCTTTCTGCATCGTTTTCGCTTGTGGGTGGTTTGTTATCTGCTTTGGGCCTTGTTTGATCGGTGAGGAACGAGAATACAATTATTCAATACCCGTGCGGCATTGTCATGTGGTGCCCTTGGTTTCTTTTTTACTACCACATTTTGTGTGGGGTCCAAACTCCAAAGATAAGTGTGTAAGTCACATCTCATTGTGGTGGAAAAGGGGCAAGGGCATCACATGGCGGTGCCCAGGGTGCTGAATAATCTATCGGAATGAAGATATATAAAAGTAATATTACCGTGGGGTTGACTTGATTTGTGTAGTCAAGAGGTTTAAGGTTCAAGTCGTGCGATCTCGGATCTATGACTCTTTGGTCCTTTTGGGATTCACTGCGGGTCTGACGTTTCTAAGGTAATGCTCAGGGACGGTTACTGCGCCTGTTCTCCCCTCCCTCTCTCATCACCCCTTTTTTTTTTTTTGATCCATCTCATCCACCCTTTTAGTCAAGCAAAAAAAATATCATAATGCTAATAGCAAGGAACTTTTGAGAATTTGTTACAACAAACTAATTCTGGGTTACCTAACCAAGATTCATAGGAGCTTTCATTGTAATTCTTTTGAAGCATTAAAAGAAGCTTCTCTTCAGCTCCTGTGGTTTTTATATTAGATGACAGTTCAAGAACATCTCCATCCTTTTCATATTTTTGGTCTCATTTGATCATAAACTTCATTTTATATGAAACACTCCAATGGACAAATCGAAATGTGAACATATATTTGAGTAGATGCTTCCTTAATGTTATAATTCTAAATTTGAGTTGATAACATAAAAAAGTCCAAGCAAACAATTGAGTAAAACTTAATTCCCTGTTCTGTTGTTTTTTTTTTTTTTTGTCAATCGTTAGGAGGGGGAGAGGGGAAGGGGTGCTGCATTTTGCAGCTTATGAGACTTGAACCCAAGTGTATTTTACCTGGTAAGGAGTGCCACAACCACTGGTCTATCACCTTGGTCTTAATTCCCTATTCTGTTTAGTTGTGAAGAATATTCTATTTAGTTGTGAAGAATGTTGTGGGAAGTGTATTCTAGGAAAAAGTGAAGTGAATCAAAGGAAAAATAAATTCATATTGGACAGTGATAATGTCAACTGTTTTTGTTAATGCCATAACTCGGCTACACGAAATTCTTGTACCTAGTACGGTTACAAGTCTTTTATGCACTAAAATTTTGGCATTAACAAAAACAGTTATAGCATTATGTGACCCAATAAGTGTACTTTTTTACCCTTAACGGACGCAATGGTGCGCCCGTTAGCAAGACCCTTATCATTTTACTTTATTTTTCTATGTGTGTTCTGTTGACAAAGAATTTTACGTAAAAACTAGAATTCCTCCACTGAAAAGTGTTTCCTAGTAAAAAGTTGAAGTTGTGGATTCCACAACTTTCTTGGTAACTAAATCAGGATCGACCTAAGGTATTTGGAGGCCCTAGGCCAATCGTCAAGGGAAGCCCTATATACTTTCTCAATCAAAACAATAATAGAATAATTCGTGTATCTAATTATTTTAGTTCATCTTAAACAAATGAACATGCTTTGGTTCCAATGGCGTAGATGTTTTTGTGGGTTGTCTTTGACATAGGTTCAATACAGGGTAGCTTTGAATTACTAGATTTTAACAAACAAACACTTAAAGCACTTAAAAAAAAAGTTTTACAACAGAGTTCGAACTCAGATACAAAAAAGTGAACTACATTCAACTTATCGTTGGAACAAAAAAAAAGCATCTCTGTTTACAATACGGAAAAACTAATATTTATTTATGCAAGTGGTGGTTGGCTCATGCAGTAGAGCTCTTGGATGCCCCATACTGCATCTCGGGATCGAGTCCCATTCCCCCCTCCCCTTAGATTGGAATTAGGAATGATGAACTCTTCATAACAGGGGCCCTTCTTCCGGCCCAAAAATCTAAGGCCCCAAGACCCAGGCCTCTTGGGCCTTGTCCTGGGCCAGTCCTGAACTGAACAAAGAAAGTTGCACAAAAGGTAATTTTCTCATCCATTTCCATCCTTTTAGTGCAACTAAACGGGTGGGTTTGGGTCAGGGTGGGTTTAAGGATTTTTCACTCCAACTATAAATTTGAGTAACACAAAAAAAAAAAAAAAGGACAGAAAATGCTCTAACTATTTATTGTAAATTTTTCATTCTAAGGCCTACTTCCTTCACTACTGTGTGGTATCTTTGGTATCATACTGGTGCTTTGATTCATTATTTGGCCTGCTTCCTTCACTACTGTGTGGTATCTTTGGTTTCATAGTGGTGTTGTGAAGCTGATTCTATTGCAATCTTATCCTCACTTATGTTTTGGTCTAAAAGTCGATAGTACTCCCGTCACATCCGCCATAGAGTATTATCCCATCACACCATACCACTATCTATAAGGGACCTTGTCGTTGTCGGAACCGAAGCTAAGTTGCCGCAACGTGTGAGTGGTGTTTGGAGTATATTTTGTTGAATTTATGTGAAGTTTGTTTTGAGTAATTTTCTGTGTGCCCTTGTACTTCTCTCCAACTATCATGTTTAGTCCCAAAAAGGTACTACAGGGACCTGAATTTGGGCATTGACAGCATCCTTGTAAAACTGTGGTTGCCATAATATTGTTAATGCTTTTACTGGACAAATTTATATTGCATGATGATCAATTCATGCATAAGATTACACCACATTTTATCTCCCCTCACTCATATCATTAGCATCTTCCACAACTCTACTCCACCAAGATCACAA
>JAXBDA010008181.1:0-15487 GCA_036023075.1 Gaultheria prostrata | reverse complement strand
CCCCCCGTGGGGGGGGGGGGGGGGGGGGGGGGGGGGGGGTTGCTGTCTTTCGACCCTTCTCCCGATCCCCCCCCCTATCCTCCGCCCTTTCACCATCTAATCACCCCCACATCCGGTTGATATCCCCTCGTTTCAGACCGCCCATTGTCTTCTCATCGCTTACACCCACCACCTCCACCCACTGCCCTCCTTCCACCAGTGCCTTCTTCTCTGATTCGTTGGGTTGTCTCAGATGCGTGGTGTTTCCATGGTGGCCTGGGCTCCTCCGATGAATAAAGCTTTCAGCAACCGATGATGGCAGCTGTCCCTTCGGGGACATCCGATAAAATTGGAACAAAACCGATGATGGCGGCTATGGTGGCTAGATCTGCTCCTGGAGTCGTGACTTGGCTTCAACACAGTGCACTCTGTGTGACTCGGGGTAACTCAGGGATAGGTGCCCACTGCCCAGTTAACTCAGTCTGTTTTTGAGTTTTTGCGGTTTGTTTTAGTTAATGTTATTTCATTGTAGTTTTCTGTTTTGTTTGATTCAGTTTTGGTATTGCCGGACTGGTTTTTACCAGTTCTTCGGTGGTGGGTTTTCATTGAGGTCCGGCTCGTTGTGGGTTATTTGGTGTGCTGCCGCACCCGGAGTTTCGACGTGTCAGTAGAAACTCGCATTGGAGCATCCCTTCGCGACTATGATTCCAAGCCGGCCTTGCCAGTCTGTTTTAGCCTCTGAATGATCTGCTCATGCTAAATGCAGTAACGACTCTTTGAGCCTATAGTGCTTGTGACCTTGTGTTAGTAGTTTTTAGCTCTTTCCGACTTTGTGTTTATCTCTTGTACGTGCCTTTCAGCTTGATGCAATGAATTTCGATCCGATGTTCAAAAAAATGATATCCAATCGAGCTGATTTTTGGTACACTTCTTCTACTCGACAAGCTCTACGAAATGAACATTTCTGTTCATCGAAACTGGATCGGAGAGGACTGAAATCGCCCAGGACAGCAGGTGATGTCCCTTTGTGGGACAACAGGCCCCCTCATTTGCTCACATACATATGATAATAAAGAACAATCGAAATGATGTGTTTTATGATTCCGCATTGGCTGAGAAATACCATGGATGCGACGTAGTACTCCACATCACTCCAAATTTTAAAGCCATATACGCATATGCCATCAATTACCCGACATGCCTCTGTCCTATAATGTGTAAACGCCACACACTGTCTGGAGCTGTTCGATATTTGTAGACCTATGTACACAAAAGCCAGAAATACCATTATGTCGGAAATTATCCTTTAAAGTTGTGTTCGTAGGCATTGATCTTGTTCTACTCTCTCCCCAAATTCCACCGCCTTCTTGGTTCACCCAGTTTTTAAGGTTCACCCAGTTTTTAATTCGGCATAAAAAAAATTGGATAAATCGAAAGAGTATTTACCGATATTTGATTAACCTGTCTGGAGGCATTCGATATTTGCGGACCTATGTATGTATACACAACTAGAAATACAATTACCTCTGAAATTTTGTTTTAAAGTTGTGTTCGTAGGAGGTTGTCTTATTTCGGGATGGTCCGAAAAGGGCCATTTTCTAAAAAAAAAACCCTTTGGGGATCCCACTCAGATCTCATTGCAATAATCTGAACTGGTCATCTTGTGGAGCCCGCAAAGTAGTGTGTGTATGCAAAAAAATCAGCTTGACCTAGCATCGATAGATTTGTCAAAAATTGAATTTTTGTGCAAAAAAATAATGACTGGTTCAAATAATTGCAACGAGGTCTCGGTTTTCCTCGTGCTCGTAGTATTGCATAAATTTAGCGGCTTTGTTCGGTTAAGGGTTTGAGAACCCGGGGGTTTTACTTTTTCGGTGGACCCCGCCACATGCAGCACAAGTTTCTCTCTCTTCCCAATTTTTGGAAATATTACTATAGTTCATATCTTGTGTAACATGGGTCCGTGGGGTCCACTTCAAAGACCCATACAAATGATCCAAGCCGTCTATTAGTTCTAAAATTATTCTTTGAGTCATCCAGAAAAAAATCAGGTCAATCGTATAATTTTAAGTATTTGATCAAGTTGTCTAACTTTCTTTCAAACTTCTGTCAAAATTCAGGATCCTAAATTGTGAATGAATAATTAGAACACGGATCAACCACTTATAATTTTTTGAATGATCTAACTTTTTAGGATTGACTCAAAAAATTATTTAAAAAATTAATGATCGGTGCGGATCATTAGTGTGGATCTTCAAAATGGGTCACACGGACCCATTTTGTACAAAATATGAACTATAATAGTATTTTAAAAAATAGGGAGGAAAAGAGAAAATATTGTGTTGCATATGGTGGGAGCCACTTGGAAAAGTGGAAACTGGTTAGTACCTTAACCGAACAAGGCAGCATTGTTCTTGTTCTAAACAGTGCCAAACCATTCACAACAGAGTTACACAGAGTACCTAATCTGTCCTCCTTTCTCTCCTCTACTGCATGATGGCCTTCTCTCTCGCCTCCCCCTTCCCCCTCCTCCTCCTCCACCTCCTCCTCTCTCTTCCACTCACCACCGCATCCCCACTCTCCCACTCCCTCTCCCCAAACTTCACCACCTCGTACTCCGAAACCGCCTATAACTACAGCGCCTTCTTGGCCTCTGGAGCTTTCGTCGCCGCAATCACACTAGGAGCTTTCGACACCCTCTACGTGGCGGTCATCCACGCCTCCTCCGGCGCAGTCGTCTGGACCGCCAACCGCAACTCCCCTGCCTCCCTCTCATCCGTTGCCGTCCTCCGCCTCACCGCCACCGGCCTCTCTCTCGGAGATGGCGACGGGAAGTTCGTTTGGTCTACGCCACCGTTTAACTCTCCGGTTTCCCTGCTTCAGCTACAGGACAACGGAAATCTTGTCTTGCTCGACCGGTTTAATCGGTCGTTGTGGGAGAGTTTTGATTACCCCACTGATACTTTGGTCATTGGACAACGGTAAGATTATCCAATTTTCAATTTTGAGTTTTTGGCCGTTTGGAAAATCAATTACTAAATTGACTTACTTGTTCCCATGGCTAAAATGAGAGCAGGACTCCCTAAATTTGACTCGTGGACACATAAGCAAAAATGGGGTCCAAATTTGTATGTGAAGAATTTGTTAATTTAGGAGTGTAGAGTACGCTCTTTATAATTGGCTCCTAGACTATGTTCTAAAGATCATTATGCACACAAAAATATAAGTGAGTCCCCCATTCACCCCGCGTCTCCTCCTCCTCTCTTTCTCTCTCTTCTCCTCACTCCCAACTCCCTATCTAAACTTAGCTATCTAAACTTAGCTAGTAACTCCCTATCTAAACTTAGCTAGTATTGTAGGAGTCATGTTAAGGAGCAATCCTTAAGAGCTTCTATAGAGAGCCTATTGAAGACCAAAATTAAGCAAATGAGTTACTAAATATTAGGAGTCTGACCTAGGAGTTATTTTGAACCCACTATGGATGCCCTGAGAACAGTGGCGACTCCAGGATTTTTTGGACGTGGGGTCATAATAATTATAGAAAAATCAAGTTTCAAATATCGGGTTTACATGTATAGCTATTATACTATCAATTTACAGCAGTCTCATCAACATAAAACTAAGTACAATAGACTTTAATTAAATGGGTCCTAAATTAAGAACCTAGCAATACTTTGAAGGTTTATATATGGAGTATGCATTATACATATTGGTTTTTGATAGTTACTTTTCCAACTAAAAAACCATAAAACGTTACTTTTTAACTAAAATGAAAGTGATCACATAAAAAAATTCAAACTGAACCCAAATCAATACCTATTTGAACTTTGAATTTTGGATGGTGCTTTATTGAGAGAGAGAGAGAGAGAGAGAGAGAGAGAAGACAAGAGCAGGGAGACAGACAAGATCAGTGCGGGAAAAGTAATTTGGTGTTGCAATAGCCAAGTGCCAACGTGTCTCGTGAGTTCATACCCAAGCTTTTATGGTGTCAACTATTGGTCCACCAAAAAATTGAAGCATAGTAGTAGGTGATAATTTTTCTGCCGTGGGGTCGGCTGACCCCACTCTCCCTATGCTAGCGTTGCCATTGCCTGAGAATCTCAATGGGTTAGATACTAAAATGGGTTGATTTTAGCAAATGGTTTCCTTATTTTCTAAAATCAACCCATTGATTTTATGAGATTTCCATTTTAATTAGTAAATGAGAAACAAGGACAGTCAGTACCTGGCTTAAGTTTGGTTTTTGTGGTATAATCTATCTCGTAAAGTGTTATATCCCACATCGAGAATTCTAGGAATTCTCATGTGGTATATAAGGTAACGACCACCAGTTACTATTAACTTGAGATTAACCTTTTGAGTTATGTGGTTAGTCGAAAAGTTAGCAGGTAAGCTGGGGCGGGCCATTGTAGGTGGTATCAGAGCCAACACGAACCGGAAGTGTGAGGCGGGTCCCACAAGGAGACGTGCTCGGGTGGACCCAACAAGGGAGGAGCTTGAGGTGTTTGTCGTGCTTGTGTGGGTGCCACCTAAGAGAGGAGCTTGTCGTGCCTAGGTGGGTCTTGTCTCACATCGCTTGGTGGGTGAAAGTGATAGACCATGGGGCGCAATGAGACGTTGTGATCTTAAGTTGCGGAGATTGTTATATCCCACATCGAGAATTCTAGGAATTCTCATGTGGTAAATAAGGTAACGGGTGGTTGGGCGAAAAGTTACTAGGTCAGGTGGGGCGGGCCATTACATAAAGAGTAATAATTTAGTCTCAATTTGGGAATATATCAATTTCCGAAAAACCCTTAATAGAAATGAACTAGGGCTTTCAGAATTCAAAAATCAGCTGTGGATGAGCTTTTTAAATTCTGATTATATTTTCATAAAATCTTATATGTGCATTTCATCCAAACACTTCACAAATTCTCATTATAATTCAGAAATCTTATAATCTTACCATTCACAATCCAGAATTTTAGAAACAATTGGCTCCCAGACACCCCTCAGTCATTTCTACACACGTGGGACCCAAACTAGCTAGAAGGGGTCATTCTTATTTTTCTGTTGTCTTTTGTATCCGGTAGTTTGTAATGAAATTCTATCTCTTTAGAAGCATTTTCCTATTTGCTAGGGTTTCTAGTCTAGTATTAAAAGGTCGAATGCATAGTGGGACATATGAAGAAGAGTCGTTTACAATCAGACCAATGGCTGTTAAAGGAAACGAGCCGAACAGTCAATTGTTCAAGTTTACTTTAAAAAAATGTAACGAAGGAGTTTTTTTTACCGGAATCAGTCTTGAACGAGCTTTTAATGAGCGGAATACAAACCAAGCTCAAGTGACTTCTTGATTCAGTGGTAGTTTACACAAGATTGACTTGATTACTCAAAACTTGTATTTGAGTTTTTTTTTTCTTTTCTTTGGTTTATTCTGACCAGACTGATCGTGAACGAACTTTTGATGAGCTAAACACAAGTCCAAATCTTGCAGTTTGGTTCGTTTAACATACTATGCAACATTTTAAGTACTCTTATTTTGTTTTCTCCACATTCATTCTCTATATTTTGGGTGGTGCAACTGAAATATTCCATCGAGATAAACTAGAGAGAGAATCTCCCAAAATGGGATACAAAGACATAAACTCTAGATAATATATTCTTAAAATGATAAAAGCTATCAAAATGAAACACTCAGACACCAATTTATAGACCCACTAACACTAAGGACACAAAATGACATTAATACCCAAAAGTTACTGCATCAGACTCTCCCTCTAAAAAAAAAAAAAAGAACAACTTGTCCTTAAGTTGGACAACAAAACTCAAACAACTAAATAAAGAAAACATGAAACTATAGAAGTATTTATTATGCAGCTCTGGAGTAGGCATGTGACTGCATTTCCTTGACCAACGTCATCTTTATGCAATAACCCATCTTCAATATGAACTTCATTTATGAACATTCACCGCATCCATACTCGTGTGCGAATGCCGAATAGGTCACCCATTTGGCTTGCCCCTTATGAACCACAATATCCTCGAAGTAGCACTCGTCACATACTCTCAAAGCATCCCTCAAACAATTCATTGTAGAATGTAAAGAAGGTAACTCCACATTATGTTCAACGCTTGCTTGATTGAAGATCATGCCTAAAGGATCAATAAGTTGCCCAAAGTACTCTTTACCCCTCTTTGGCAACCCTTGATCTAGATTGGGCACCATTTGATACATAGTTGACTCCCTTGCCTTCCATCGATCGTGCATGGTGAACATAACTTGGAGTTGTATTTAGCCATTAAACCATGTAACATAACTTTAGAACAACGAATGTTGCGCCTATCATTAGTATCACAGCCTTCTCTAATTTCAGTTTACTACTATATCTTGTATTACTTGTGTTCATGATGTTACTTATTCATGCCAATTTTAGTTATTTGGGGTTTTTATGATAATTGTTTGATGATGCCTTATAGGCTACACAGCGGACAATCGTTGGTCAGTGCTATATCTGAGGTAAACTTCTCGATGGGTGATTACCGGTTCAGTGTCACTGGCGATGGGGGCGGCGAGGCTGTGATGGCGTGGAATGGGTTGATGTACTGGACGTTGTTGATGGACCCAAGCGTCTACAAGGTCTCGAACCTACCAGCTTCATACATGGTATTGAATGGCACTGGTCTGTATCTATATGCGGAAAACAGTTCTGTAGTTGTGGTCCAATTGTCTTTGGGTGTGTCTGAGTTTCGTATTGTTAAGTTGGAATACAATGGCAGGTTTAGTATTAAAACCTTCTGTAGCTCAAACTGGGTAGATGGATTCACAGCTCCACCTGATGACTGTCGAATTCCATATATTTGTGGTAAAATTGGAATTTGTTCCTCTGGGGGATGCTCGTGCCCACAAGGGTTTCATTCTAATAGCCAAACAGGCGAAGTGTGTTCGCGTATATATGATTCCTACTCTCTTCCCTCACCTTGTAATGGTACTGGGAATGGTGATTTAAACTTATCAACCTCTTATATGAACCTGGGAGATGGTATGGACTACTTCTTAAATGATTTTATCGAGCCCCGTGATTATGGTGTCAACTTATCTGGCTGTGAGCATCTTTGTTCACTGAATTGTTCTTGTTTGGGATTGTTCCATGATAATTCTACGGGCTCTTGTTATTTGGTTGATAACTTTTTGGGTTCGTTTATTGCGGATTCTACAACAAATCGGACAGGTTACATAAAGGCTCTACATGCATCTTCTGCTGCAGATCCATATGGTAAAAATGATAGTAGAAGAAACCAGCATTTCCCCATTGCAGGTTTGGTACTATTACCTTCATTGGGGTTCCTGTTAATCACACTAGTAGCTGGAATTTTTTGGTACCGAAAAAGGAAATCTGGGAACTCATCGATAGAGCTTGAGATAGACGGTATCCCAGGCTTGCCAGTGAGGTTTGGTTATAAAGAGCTCGTGGCTGCAACAGAAAATTTCCGGACACAAATTGGTTCTGGAGGATTTGGGACTGTATACAAAGGCACGCTACCGGATGAATCTGTTGTTGCAGTGAAAATGATCACTAGTTTGGGCGTCGAGGGTAAGAAAGAATTTTGCACTGAGATTGCTATAATTGGGAACATTCGCCATATCAATTTGGTTAAGCTAAAAGGCTTCTGCGCACAAGGGAGGCAGCGGTTTTTGGTTTACGAGTACATGAACCGGGGTTCAATGGATCGGTTGCTCTTTGGGAATGGACATGTTCTGGAATGGCAAGAGAGATTTAAGATTGCCCTCGGCACAGCACGGGGTCTTGCGTACTTGCACAGTGGTTGTCATCAGAAGATCATCCATTGTGATGTGAAGCCAGAAAACATTCTGCTTGATGATAATCTACGGGTGAAAATATCAGATTTTGGAATTTCAAAGCTGCTTAGCCGTGAGCAATCTGGTTTCTTTACAACCATGAGAGGAACCCGAGGCTATCTAGCACCTGACTGGTTGAGCAACACTGCAATAACCGATAAGACGGATGTATACAGTTACGGAATGGTGTTACTAGAAATAGTGAGGGGAAGAAAGAACTTGTCACTCCAAATACATAGCGGGAGTACAGAAAACAACCAATCATCATCATCCCCGTCGGGGTTGGAGCGTTCATTTTTTTTCCCATTGTTTGCGTTGCAAATGCACGAGCAAAGGCGGTACTTGGAGCTTGTGGACCCGAGGCTTGAGGGACAAGTCACAAGCGAGGAGGTTGAAAAACTCGTTCGTGTGGCTTTATGTTGTGTACACCGAGACCCAATGCTGAGGCCAAGCATGGCTAATGTTGTTGGCATGTTGGAAGGCCGACATCCAGTGGGTGTGCCGCGGATTGAGTCCCTCAGCTTTCTGCGGTTGGCCAGCGAATGACTGAGGTATCAAGAATCGAAGCGAACAATGTGCAGAATGAGTTGTTGCTGTTTTCGACAAGCAAATGCCAGTTCCAGCAGCTCACACAACTCGTTTTCCTACATGTCATCGCAGCAAGTCTCAGGTCCTTAATTGGTGCGTGCTCGTGTAAAATGATAGCTAGTTGGAACCCCTCTATTTGGTTTGAATCCACGCTTGAATGGCGTTCTCTTCCGCAGAATAGCTTGTTTGAAGCTACCATCGTTTCCAAGATCTGTTTTATCGTGAAAAATCTTCATGTTACCTGATAGGTGCCGAAAAGCACCCGTTTAACCTTCTAATTCACACTTGAATAATCCGTTCATGGAGTTTTCTAATTCACACTTGAATAATCCGTTCATGGAGTTACTTGATGAATTATAATGATTGAATTGTGTTTGTAGGCTTTGGAGGGTGCCGGACCATTAAAAGTACGTTTTGGAGTCAATTTGGGAGCAAGGAACACAACAGAAGCACTCAGGAGCGAGCCCAGAACGCAGAGCTACAATCTGGAATTTCCGCTCAGGCGGGAATCAGCTGAGTCCAACTAGGATTAGGGTTTCGAATGCGTTTTTCTGGGTTTTATTATAAATAGACAACTGCTGTACACGTTTTGGGGGGGTCCTAGAATATTTTGAGGCAAGCCTAGAGAGAGAAAATCAAGCCAATCCATGGGTTCTTCAATTCCTCCAACAAATCAAGCATTGATCCCCACCTCCATGGCCGGCTAAACACCATCTAGGGGGAAGATGAAGCCCCGTTCCAAGTAACTCTGTGTATGCGTAGGCGTTAGGTTTATTGACTCGAATCGATTGTTTAATTTAGAACATATTTTCATTATGATCAGATGAATTCAATTTACTTGAGTGGATTATACTCGTAAGACGGATCGTGTCACTAGACAGTCCGTGAAAGAGACGGATTGTGCAAGCGAGACGGTCCGTGCTATGGGATAGTTCATGCCTGTTAACAACATAATTACCTTCTTGAAAAATTGTGATTCGAATAAATAAACCTAGCTTACGCATAACTTAGTTAAGTGGTCGGGGGTGGATTCGAAACCCTAGATTTCTCTCTCATTAGTTTCTCTCAAATTTCATTACTTGTTTCCTAAAAATCTCTAAGTTTCCAAAATCAATCACTCAAGTCAATTGCTCTTTTCACCGAATTAAAGTAGAAAATAATCAAAACTAACGTAACTTAGCCAAATTGTCTCGGTGGATCGACACTCGGACTTAGCCACTATTCTTCTGAGTAGTAGTTAACCCTAAGTAATTACAAATATATTTTTGGTACGGTACGACACGATCATTACCTTACTCGTTTCATTAACACATGAATCTAAATTCTTGCAATTTGTGTTGTCAAATGAAATGAACCGAGGAAAAGTAATTTGTTTCGTATCTAACTGATCACTAATCACTAATCACTTGATTTATAAGAAAGAAAAGCAAAGAGTTGTAAGATTCCAGGGTTTTAAATCATGGTATCAGGAAACATAACGGTATTGGTGACAGGGCAATTTATCGGCCGATATTGCTCCATAGCCTCACCTTTCTTTCCTTTCTGGCGGAAATGCCAATACATAAGTAAGTAAAGGTATCGGAGGTCCAAAATCTCTTTACGTAAAGGCCTTTATTTAAAACCTGTTTAGACGAAAGATGTCGTTTCAGCAGGGTAAGCAGGCTTAGATTTGGATCCTTACCCTTCTTGTACTCAAGTGGAATAGTCTTGGGTTGAGGTAGGGGTAATGTTGACACCATAAAATATTAGTAAGAAGTATTATATTAATTGTGTATTTACTTCTCGCTATGGATATTGTTCCAGAATTTGGTTCGTCTATCGCTATCGGTCCATAGAAGAAATTGTGGTAACAATCTTTGGGAGGGTGATATTCCAGTGCCATATTGCATCCAATGAAGTCTTGAAATACGGCAAGCGACCATACATCCACCTATTTACAGAAGCCACGTTCCAGCCCATTTTTTTTGTTGTTTTCATAAACTGTATTCTCTGCCAATCCCGGCCTGGATTAGAAAACTGTGGCTACGGGTAAGGAAGCTGCTGGAGGTATTGATTGTGCTAGGGATTCACAAGAGAAGTACGGGATTCTCTGTTAATGGAAAGGTTGATCCATAGAAAGGTAGGCAACTGGAGCTTTGAAAGAGATTGGGCCATATCTTTCTGCATCAAGTCCCTTCAAGCTGCAGTGTACAAGCTTTCAGTGGCAGCTGCCTTATACCACATCTTTCAATGGCAGCTTTCAATGGCTGCTGGAGGTATTGATTGTGCTAGGGATTCACGTTTGGCTTTAATAAAATGACTTTTTACCACGAAAAGAAAAAAAAGTACCTGTCTCGCACCCATGACGTATCGTTGCCTTGGCCAGATATCAAAACGAATATGATACATTTTCTTTCGTGATCCAGTACTCGTACGGAAACATTATTGAAGTACCCGTACTTCATTGATTAGGAGTTTTCACTTTTGTCTACTCCAATATTCAAGGAAATTCTTAATTCTTAGTTGCTTTTGCACGCATGCTTAATAGCAAATGCCTGCGATATGATTTATGGACAGTACGTCAGTCAAAGAGAGAGAGTTTCACACAATCGCAAAAAGCTATCACAGATTTAAGATTCTTCAATAAAACGTCAATGTTCAAGACGAAAGAGCAGTAGGGAATAGAAGAAACCCATCAATCTCTTCGTTTATTTTTAGGATATTGCAAAGGAAGAAGGAAAGTGGTTGACTAACATGAAATGATCAACCAAGCTGTTCTATAATTCTGTAAGCAAATTGTAGCTCTCTGTAACAAATTATTATTGTCAGTTGTCAAGGGCGACTTGCGACAAGGCTCCTCATTAAATTGTTCCTCGCAAGTTAAAGCATCAATAATAACAAAACATTTTGTGGTTTTGCTCAAGGTCAAGCTGCTCAGCGCAAATGTTGAGACATGCATGTAGAATACGTTCCTTTGCCCTTCTGGCTAAATAATTTGCTTTGTTGAGAGCAGCATTGGCCTTAACAAGCAAGACTTTTAGAACGATGCAGGCTAGCCCTTTGACATCTGCCATTTCGCTGCTAGGGTTATTGTGCAATGTTTATGAGTCTCATGTCACACATTTACTGCACAAAAACATGTCACCGCGACTTGTCTTAAATTTGAAACTTCACAATTCCCAATTTGAAGTCAACTTCTATAATCATTTAAAGGCTCATGTTTCGTGTATTTTGTTGAGAGTCCTAAGGGCAATAACGTTCTCTTAAAATGACAGTACATTCAGTATAAAAAGTGCATGCACTATGGAATGTACAAGCATTTTAAACTTTGTTGGTCATTACAAGCAATCGACACAAACCAGCACACAACAAACAACTGTGATTCTATGCCAAAAACTTACACATCTCATCCGGAAGCTAATGTTTTAATTTCCTACGCAAAAACAAGAAGAGTCGAGCTTTAGCACGTACAATGTTTATATATAGTCCAGTAAACCGTCTAGATAAACTTCTTACTCTCCTCACATGCACATGGAAAAACCAGTAAGGGGCATTGTGCATAATGTCACACGAATGAAAAAGTTAAGCACTAAATAGAAAAATACTGACTACAAGCTAACTTAAAGTTTTATATCTCAAGCGAGTTTTCGAGAAACTGCTAGAGTTTGGGCAAACACTGTCGTAACGCTGGTTCAAAGGCTTCGAAGAGAATATTGCTCTGGGGGAATGATACCGGTCAGTACCAAATGCTTCCATCTTGTGAACATTGTAGGTATAGCTTCTTGATGTCAGTTTGATTGATGCTCCCTCCACATAACCCTCTCCAAATCACAAGAAAATTAATCTCCCACAACATCTCACACTTCAGAAATACTTTAGATTCTCATTTCACAAATGGAATCCCAGAAGGAACCTGGCGGGCATATTCATCATACTCGGACCCAAAAAACTGCCTCAAGAAAAACTCCTCGTACGGTATCCGTCTCACAAAGAAGTTCCAAACAACAACGGCAAATGCAACTGTTGATATCGGATTACACAGCATTATCTGAGAGCCAATGGACCAAATGAAAAACCCACAATATCCTGGGTGACGAACAAAGCTATAGACTCCACTGGTAACTAATTCGTGATGCTCCTCGTGATAAATCTTAATAAGATGAGTAAAGGCCCGACCAGCTGTTATAATCGCGATCTTCCGCATGACTTCCCCTATTACAAGCATTGCAAGTCCAAAGTTGCTGATCCACCAGTGTTCCTTTAACCCAGGGAAGAAGTACACTTCCAAACAATACTCTAGAAGTGCAAAAGTCATAGCCAGAATATAACTTTTGGAAAGCAAAAGAGACCTCAGCGTTACATTTGATCTCCCGTGGAAGGAAATTGCCAGAATGTATTCAGAAACGTGGAAGAAAATTATTGCCAAGAAGAGTTGCAGCACCTGTCGGCAAGCTGTGTAGCTGAAGATTTCTGTCATTGTTTCCAAATGAAGCAAATCAATCCTTCTTTACAATGGATTTTAGCGAGATCCTTATATTACTTCAAACCTGAAAAGGTAGCAGATCTGGACAACTGCAATATGAAAAAGTAGGATTCCGCAGCATGCTGAAGATGCTTCAAGAAAGACATTTCCTGCAGAGTTGTGTCGTTCATGAATCAAATTTTGCTAATACCTTTGAACAATTCTAGCAACTTATCAACAGGAAAGAAATGCTTGGGTTTAACTGATATTTTCTGCTGCTGTTTACTTTCCCATATTTGGTGTGAAAGAAATGCAAGAATTTTCCAGTCTAAAGGGGGGATACGGCCATGATTCTAAACCAAACAAAACCGAGCCTTACGTCCCAATCAATTGAGGTCGCCTACATGAATCCTGTTTTTCCATTGAGCTATATCAATGAATTGAAGTCTATTAATGTAGATGTCAGAGAGGAGAAACATAAATGTTAGTCTATATTGCTGATAAAAGAGTTTATATTCAAGATATTAAGAATCAATTTGCCTACATGAATTCGAGGTAATGTCTACCGGTCATTAAGTTTAGCAATAACAATAACTTAAAGGAGGAACATAACAAAAGTTAATAATCTAAAAAAAAATAATAATTTAATCCAACAACAAAAAGATTGTCCAAGTTCCTGGGTGATAAGGATACCACTGAATGCCAAATGGCATAGGATTAAGGAAGTGTGGAATGTATAGTGCTGTGCTTTCCTTGTTATCCTGTTTGAGCAAGTAGTTTTTTTCAATTGTGGTGTTTTGTATCAGAATTGGGTTAGTCTCTTGGGGCCCAAGGCTATACCCTTGCCTCCTTTTTTTTGAGTTCTTTCTATAAAGAAATTACTTACCGGGAAAAAAAAAAAACTTATCAACATGATTGTGGATGTAATGTTACATTCATTCTTACAGCCTAGCAAAGAAAACATTATCACCTATGTCACATGAACACCGACCATAAATACAATACAACAAGGAATATGCCCCCGTATGGACAAGTGAACGACACGATGGAATATGTCGAATGAATGCTGGATTACATACGGACACCTTTTCTTGTCGCATTGGAAAATATCGTGCGATAGCGGACATCAAACACAGACAGTCAGACACCACTTATAATTCTTAGGTCTTCACCAAAAAGGATTTTGTGTTGTTACCTGGATTAAATGAACATCTATTTATTTGAACAACACACTAGTTTTTTACCATCTTACTAGCCTTGTGCCCTTGCATTTTGCCTCAAATCCCACTTTCTTCCCTTCAAATATGATTAACCCTAACAATTGATAAGGAATTAACTGAGTCAGATCAAGCCTAATTCGCCCATTTTAATTTTAGTAATTTTTCAGAGGTCGTAAGGTGAGACCGAGGATCAATTTACAATACCAACAGAAGAAGTCCTCCGTTCCACTAGGTCAAGTAAACCAAATGCCAAACCTGTGCCACAGAATCAGACGCAAAAACCGATTAATTCAACTCAAACAACCATCATATCCATCCGATTCTTGATTCTGACACTTACCCATTTTCTATTTGTCAAAACTAAGCAAACCCATTTGTTTCTTTTTTTTGGTACATCGAAAGTGAAGCAAATCCATTTCAAGTAAAGGTAAATGAACAGAGAAACAATAGAGAATCACTGACCTCAGGATGTTCTAAGATACTAGTGCACCTCATATACTGAATTACGAAATCAGTTGGGGATCCTTAAATTAGCATCACACAAATTTCTTCTGATCTGCCTTTGCTTTATTACACTCTCCTTTTATGGTTCATCGACGAACAGAGGGAGGCGTGTGGAAGGGTGTGATGGATACGCACGGGAAAACTATATCTGGGGAAAATTTCAAAATATCCTGACCTTTTCCTAAAATCACACGGAGAACCCTTACCTTAACAAAATATCGCATAAGCACTTGTCTTGTTTAAAAACTCATCAATTTAACTCTTACCGTCACCGTCCATCTAGAGCCAAACACAATGGATGACATGGACAAAGATGGATGCTCACCCTCCATCTAAGAGCAAACATAATGGGTGACATGGACAAAAGATGGATGCATACTTGGCATGGATTAGGCACTGTCTCAATACAAAACCAGATTTGATCAAAAACCCCGATGCCTTTTCCTATCAAACCCTTGTTCCCAAATCTAATAATAATGATCAAGACCCATGTCAACACAAACCTACAATTCACAGCCCAATTCTAAAAAAACCTAATCAAACCCTGGGTTTTAATACCTATGAGGTAGAAACCTTTAAATTTAATATGAGGTAGAAACCTCAGTTTTTAATACCCATAAGGAAGAAACCCCATATTTGAATTCCATTAAGGAAGAAAGCCGAAATTCTAGTCCTTCAAGGCTGATACTTACCAATTGCATACTAGGGTAGAAAAAAATTTAGGTTATATTTTGAAGAAGAGTAAGAATAAAGTTATAGAAGATGAAATTGTACTTTTGATTCGGTGGATAGAGGAAAATCCAGGTGTATACGAAACAGAGAACATGGAGATTAATTATAAATGAGCAATACTAGAAGGGGGGGTTCCTTATCAACACCTTATTTTCAGGAAAATTTAGTAATGAGATAGGT
>JAXBDA010008180.1:0-15487 GCA_036023075.1 Gaultheria prostrata | reverse complement strand
CTGTCCCATGGTTTTTCGCCCCACCCCCGCACCCGAAAAAAAGGGGGAAAAAAAAAAGCAGCCAGTTTGGGGGATTCGAAACCTGGGCAGACTTGTAGTTCTCCTATTGGAAAATGCCACCAAACAGCAGATTAATGGATCCAAGGGATTCATATTCCAAAGCCCCTCCCTACACCCCGCATCAAACATGCCCTTAGGCCACTGATGATGCATTTCATTTTTTCTTTTCTTTTTTTTGATCAGACTGAAGAAGCATTCTTTGGAGGTTTCAGCAATCTCTAATATTTCAATGTTCTAATGGAAATAGCGAACTATTCGAGAAAGCATCTTACAATTAAACGATGCAGTTTTCCACTAGAAATGTGGTTTTGATTTGAAGAACATAGAGGTTGGAAGTGTTTTTTGGCAACAGATATGCAACAAACCTCCATCCTCTGTGATGTGTTGCCACTTTGGTCTTTTTTACACTGCTATAGTCGTGGTCTGATTGGTTCTTTCTACCAATACTGCAAAACCCCATGCAAGTGTTCTCAGTATTTCCCATTGCTTTGTGTTTTTGGCACAATGTAGGTTCAAGTGATGCTGATTGGTTGCCATGCATTACTCCCACTCAAACATTTAGCGATTGGTTCGTGAATGCTATGATTTTGGAGGCAGAGGACGACAAAGATATTGTGATTGTTCACGCAGGAATGGGAATGGAACCACCACTTCAACGGTTTCGGGAAATGTTTCCTGACAGGTTCTTTGATGTGGGGATGGCTGAGCAGCATGCTGTTACATTTTCTGCTGGCTTGTCATGTGGGGGATTGAAGCCATTTTGTATCATCCCATCTGCCTTTCTACAGAGAGCTTATGATCAGGTATTGTTTTGGGGGATGTGTTTGGATGCCTCATTAAACTTCTTTGGTTCTGCTTCTTGTAACTAACGCTGTACGTATAAACAAAGGTAATAATTGGGCCGTGAAAGAAAGCATAGTTGTAGCTGCTTATGTTTGTTAACAATTTTATGGAAAGTTGGCATCGCATTTATGTTTTCTGGTTTCTAAAATTAGAGAGTTATTGAAATTTTAAATTTAGTAATTTGCTTTCTTGAGACATGCAAGTATATCGCATTTTCTCCGCCATTGGTCTCCTGCATTACCTTGGGGTATTAGGCACTGGGGTATTTGATAGTGTAAAGTAACTAATGATAGGACCTTATCAAGGTGATTATTTGATTTCCTATAACTTTGACGTTTGAAGTTTAGAGGCTGCACTTGACTGTTGCTATTGAACAGCATGCTCCAAGCGTAATATACAAGCATAAGTAAAGAAATAAAACAACCTTCAAGTCTTGACCAATCTCAGATATGCTCAAAAGATTAAAAAAATTTGCAGTAACTAAAATATGATGCAAGGAAATAGGGAAGGGGAGAGAAGAAGACTTTGCAATAGCTAAAACTTTCATTCCTGGAAATGCTTTTGTAATTCAGCATGGAAACCCACATTGCAAATCTGTTCTATAAAGAACATTATTTTGGGGAAAATATCTCAGTGCTTGGTGAGTTCATGCAAATCATTTAATTTTACTTGCAGCTTCACTGTATATGATGAATGTACAGTGCATTTTGCATATTAACAGACGTACGAACGTCAAGAACTCATATAATGCTTTTATCAACAGTTCAACACACTAGACTTGTGCATGGCTGAAGTAGGTTTACTGGGATATTTTGATGGTGGTTTTGATTCTCCATGCTGCTCAAATAAACTCATAGTTCATTTACTTGTATAAGAAAAGCTTTCCTTTTTGGCCTCCACATCGCGTAAATTCATTTTGCACATGGCATCACTAAACAACGAGTCTTTTTTTTAAGAACTAATTCTACTTGGTGTGGTTACCTAAAGCAGATTATTGCCTCCTTAGGTTGTTCATGATGTAGACAGGCAAAGAATTCCAGTGCGTTTTGTGATTACAAGTGCAGGACTGGTGGGCTCTGATGGTCCAACGCACTGTGGCGCCTTCGATATAACCTTCTTGTCATGTTTGCCAAACATGATTGTGATGGCACCATCCGATGAGAATGAGCTTATTAATATGGTGGCCACTGCAGCCCGTATTGATGACCGGCCAGTATGCTTTCGCTATCCTAGAGGTGCTATTATTCAGAACAAAAACCGTGTACGAAGAGGTATTCCAATCGAGGTAATAATACATCCAAGGATGAAATTTTCATTTCGGTGCTATCACGGTTAGCTAGGAAAAGGAAACATTTTGGAAGCTTGATTGAAACATAATGAGTGTCAATGGAACGTCTGAATGGATGAAAATGTCATTTTTGGGTATTCCAGGTGTCGAAACAACTTGACGTCAACGTGTCCGTATGTTTAGTATATGTTTGAAGAAACATTGAATTTTGGGCTTTCAGCCTTTCACTAATATTTCGTTTCGGTCTTCCACGAAACGGACATGTTACGGCCGTTTCGATGGACAAATTTTGGTCCTTGAATACATCAATATCTTTTTTTGTGGCTTCTGCTTGTATGAACTTTTTGTAAACTACCTATGATCAATTCATAACTGATTCAGTTTTTCAAATGTTCATTAGAAACTAAGTCATATTTTGGATGCTTTGATCCAGTTGTCAGTTATTTCTATGCTACTCTTTTTTTTTAGATTTCCCGATTATTCATACATTTATTTATTTATTATTATTATTTTTTCTGAAATTGATTCAGACATTACCTCTACCTTGACAGATTGGGGAAGGGAGAGTTCTCAAGGAGGGTATAAATGTCGCTTTGCTTGGTTATGGGTCTATGGTACAGAACTGCCTTAATGCTCATTCCCTGCTCTCAAAGCTTGGGATTGAGGTGACAGTCGCTGATGCAAGGTTTTGCAAGCCACTTGACATAAAGCTTGTGAGGCAGTTATGTGAAGACCATGAATTTCTTATCACTGTTGAGGAAGGTTCTATTGGAGGATTTGGGTCACATGTTGCGCAGTTTATTGCACTTGATGGGAAGATCGATGGAAGAACTAAGGTAATATGTTTTGACTATGCAATTGCTTCACCAAGTTTAGCTTTTTGACAGATATGACTTCTGTTTTTCTTCATGGAAACATGTCAGTGTTACCGCCATTAATATGTCAGTTAAAGATTATCATCTGTGTGGCTGTGTGCCACGTTATGGATTGGGACAGAACAAAACCTACATGAGGTCTATGTGGACTTGACAGCGGATCCATGCGTGTCCAAATTGTCAAAGAAAAACCATGGGGCGGTTAGGTTTAACTGTCACCTCTCCATGAGGGATTTGGATGGGACAAACATATGCGAGTTTTACATGCGATCCACATTGGATCCATGTGAGCTTCTTGCTGTCTAATGCCGATAAAAAGAGCTTTGTGTTGTCAAAAGAATACCATGTCTGTGTTAATGTGTTTTCCCGTCCAAATGCTAACAGAAAAAAGTTGATAAGCTGGACTTAATTGAAATCAATTAGAATGCCAAAATGACAATGCTCAAGGAAATTTTAGCATGCTAAATTGCCAAAATTCTAATTGCCAATCTTGCTCTGATGGTATGCCATTTATTTTATTTTCCTCTTAAAATGTTTAATGGAAATACTGTTTTTAGGGTTGATAATGAGTGAGGGGAGAGAGGTTTACCAAACCACCAAATTGGCATGACATTTGGCAAAACGATAATTGGACAGGTGTAATGGCACACCTTGGAAACATTTTTGAAGAGGAATTGCCAAATTTTGGCTTTGGCTAGTGTGTCAATACACCATTGGAGATGCTCCAGTATTCCGTACATCGCAAATAAAAATGTATAGTCGAAAGTGGAACTCATCCCAAACTAGAGGCGCACCAATTATAATTTTTTGATTATTCGGTATCCAGTCCAGTAGACCAACTAATCTTGAGGGCCAATCCCACCAACCGCCGCACCAATTATAACTTTTCTTTTTTCCTCATCCTTATGGTGAAGTGTAATTGTCTTCGAACTACGTATGGTTGTAACCAACTTTTTTCTTAAGGGCATGAAAAAGTGGTGCAAGTAACACACTTAGCCATTTCGTAGTATTTGTATTTGTTTCTCAAGGAAAACTCTAACTTATCTCTGAATAGGGGTTTCCAGTGTACATCTTTGCTTCTATTTATCATAGTACGCATTAATACTAACAATTGGATACTTCTATTGAATATTGCCGTAACCCTGATTCTTTTCCTTATAAACTTTCCAGTGGCGACCAATTGTTTTACCAGACAACTACATAGAGCATGCATCACCGAAGGAACAGCTTGCTCTTGCGGGGCTGACTGGTAATCACATCGCTGCAACCGCGTTGAATCTACTTGGCCTCACGCGTGAAGCTCTCATCTTGATGTGCTAGATTTCCCTTTTGTCGTCATTGATCACCAGGTTGAGTTATCATCTTGGTATCAGTTCCTGTTATCTGCATTTATTTTCCGTTCGATTGTGGTATGTTCATGTAGAAGTGGCCATAATAGTTAAGCCAAGTATCGTAAATATGTCTATTCTGTGCTGATGGGAATAGGAAATCCGTGTACTTTTCTAGGTGTCACACAACTGGTTCACATTCTTTTTAGGAAATCCGTGTATCTGTAACCCTTCTTCTCTGTTTCTCTTCTTCTTGCTCTGGTTTTTCTCTGTAACTTTTTTGGTTGCTCAGTTTCTCTCGGACAATTTGAAAGTGGTTCTGCCGGTACAGTTTGAAAGAGCATCTCCCAACAGCTGTTTTTCCTTTCTAACCCAATGCAAGATTCAAACCCAATTCCATACTCATAATATAGCATCAGTTCCAGAAATCAGGCTCCAATGGGATGCTAAAATGGAACAAATCTAAAAAAGTTCTAAATACGAAACCAAGGATGAGTATAGCAACCAGTTCTCATCCTTGCCAGCACAGCAACCACCACCAACTTGTGGTAAATATGGTTTTTATTACATGGAGACCACTTGTGGATATTTTACATATGTATTACTCCTTCCGTCCCGAATTTGTTGTCCATTTACGGGTATGCGTGCCATTTTTCAATTGCTTATATCTCACAATTTTACTCATCGAGAACTATCAAACAAGATCCCTATTGAATATATATAACATTATACATTGGAAAATATAACCAATTTTTTGAGATGTGAATAGTAAAATGAACAACAAATATGGAACGGAGAGAGTATAATTAATACATATGATTTTCATTTTTCACATCCCCTTTTCTCATAATTGCACCCCTTTTTATGTCTTTTATTGACAAAATAACTTATAAAAAATCACTACAAGACCAAAAAAAAAAAGGAGTGCATTATATTAGACGTCAAGTGCATGAAATTGAACAGGGAGAGAAACTAAACTTCCTCGGAAGGAAGATGTAATAATTATAATACTGTACCAAACAGCCAAATGAACAAATGGTGGAATACCATACTCCGGGATGAGAGAGAGAGAGAGAGAGAGAGAGAGAGAGAGAGAGAGAGAGATTTATCTTATTTATGCCTGTATCATCAATTAAAATTTCCTCTCTATCACAACCACTCCACTCCCTACCTTCAAAAATCCAGGCTGAATAATGAAACCCAGAGGAATGATCAACAATTACGATGGAACCAAACATGGGTTTTCCCTCAAGTTCATAATTTTGGAGTGGAAAAATGTAGCACTTGACACAAATGTACACTTGAGGCATGTCTTACCTCTCTAGATTATAGAATTCTCCATCACTGGCAAGAATAAGATGATCACCATCTCTAACAACCTCTATGTCTTCGATTAATGCTCCGTCTTTCGTGAAAACTTTAGTGGGCGAGACCCCAAATTTCTGAGCACCAATATCAAGTAGTTCTTGAAGAGAATCTGGCAAAAATACGACCCTTCCCCTCCCGGCAACTTCTCCTTTTTCAGGGCAACTAATTGTCACTCTAGTGCGGTTATTGCCTTTATACCGTGGACTTTCTAAGCTGCGTGGAGGTGGAAAGAGACCGTTCTCATCTGCATGTATCATACAAGTCCAACTAACAGTTGAAGAAATGGGTATTCCCTAGCGGTGCTTCAACTTGGGGGCGAAATTTAAACATTAAAGTTAAGAGGCATAAAAATGACGCTCAGTTATTCGCTGTAAAAAATTTCAAACGATGAGCTGCTAACAGACCAAGGTAATTTTAAGTTGATTTCATAACCTTTTTAGAAAAAAGGGAAACACTTGCCCATATAGTCAATGGACTAACGAGACATTTACTTAGAAAGGTGAATGACCCCAGAAATTTTTTTACCTTCACAAGTGCTTTATAATGGAAGTTTGCTATTGCTCTTTTGAAAGCACATTGCTTATTCCCCTGCTACGTATATCCCATTCCCTCTATACTAACCAGGGGCGACTCCACCATGTATTTAGTGAGGTCAAGCGACCTCGCTGGGTTCAAAAAATGCACTGAAAAAAATAAAATTTAGATATAAATTAAATTTTGTTTAATATTGTTAGCTCTGGGTCACTCTTACGAGGTTAAAGTAATGTTTCCAACTAAATTTGAACCAAATTTTTATAGCCCAACAAAACAAAACAAGCCTAGCCCAATTATGTGAGCCCTATATATAGTGCACATTTAAGAATAGTGGTTGTCTGACCTTTGATTCAATGTGGAAACACTAGAAAATTAAAAGGAATCATACGGCTTCTTTTTGTTTTTGCATGTAGCTTTTCGCCATAGACACGCTGTGTATTTTTGTCGGCTCTGGATGAAAATCCTGGGGTCGCCCCTGATACTAACTACATTATCTCTACTCCTTTTGCTTCGCAGAGTATTTCTCATCTTCAACTATTAATATATTCATTATAAAGCCGAATTGAATTGGATAATGTACCATGCATATATACCTCTAAAGGGTCTGCTGGCAGCCGACATGAACCCAAATAGTGAATTGTGAAAATGGTTGCCCCTTCCTCTCCGATGATCATCTGACCATGTAACCTTCTTAACACCAGTTGGTGTTGTGACTTCAGGCTCAGGGGTGAAAGGGGTTATTGTGGGCTCACTCTGGTACTTCTTAAGGTAGGGCACACCCTGCATCTCAGGAACCCCAGCAACAGGTTCCTTTCTAGTCCCTTTGATGGTTTGGAATAGATATTTTATCTCTTCGTGTCCCTGATAATCTGCCAAATGCCGCGGGGTCCACCCATGCACATCTGGAGCGTCAATATCGGCTCCTTGATCGACTAGGAACTTCACCATCTCGGTGTTTTCTTCGGAAATAGCTGTATGGAGTGCAGTCATTCCAAGGCTGTTGAGCAGTGTAATATCCCCACCATAATGGATGATGTCCTTGAGCAAGTCTATGTTGTTTTGCTCAACGGCATAGCAAGCAAACTGACCGACGTCACCTGATGATATTTTTGCACCATTCTCTACAAGCAGTTTCATAACTGGTTCATGCCTCTCCAAAATTGCATCCCATAAGGGAACATTTCCTTCTGAATCTGCATGGATGATCTGTAACAGTTAGAAGCTGTTTCCGTGTGATCCACGTTACCTGGACTGGGGTGTGGGTGGGCATCCCCGGGTCAAATTTCTGGTCAAATCTACCTCAACCTTTAAGCCTAGATGCGATATGTATCAAAAATCTCGATACAAGAATGCAGATAGTCATTAGACTCATAACATCCCATATATATCAATACAAGTGAAATATTATGAAATTTGGGGCTAGAAAGTGAAGTTTACTTTTACATCAACGTGGGCTTCTTTTTTAGCAATCTTGTTAAAAAGTTGCAAGGTCCTCTGAGTGTGCAATTTGTGTACGAGTCTTACACGCTCATACTGTTTTCCCTTGTCATACCAAGGGGAAATGAGAATTCTGGAAAGAATCAAAGAATTGGCGTGGCCATGTAACACTGCACGTAATTATAAGTCCGTACATACTACTTGTAGCATGTCTTTTGTACAAAAGAGATTGGCCACGGAGTCAATAATCATTTTCAAGTAAGGAATACTCTCGTGTTGTTTGGCTTAACTGCTATGGAGTTCCTTTGAATGTCTGGAATGCAGGAACTTTTTTCAGTATTGGCAAATTGTGGGGAGAGACAATTTCTCTAGATGAAGCTACCTCTAATAGATCTTCTTTCGCAGTTGGAAAGGTGAAGATATATACGAATTCTTTTGAAATCATTAATCATATTGTCAATCTGGAGTTCAACGGTAATTTATTTCCCGTTAGAGTTGTTGAAGAGCAAGTTGGTGTAACTAGCTTCATCAAATCGGTTTGTGAATGCAATGTGGATAATGCCTAACATGTGAGCCAATCTAATTCTGAGGTTAAATCTGGATGTAAGCATGAAGTTGTGGAGGCCCAGTCATTAGAAAAGGGAACAGGAGTGGATCCTAATGACAGTAGCTTAAAGTCCACTCAAGATTTGGAATCGTTTGTGGAGGATTCTATGGGCCTTCAATCTCTTTTCCACGAGACCCATGTTGTTGAGCTAGTGGAGAAGACGAGAAGTCTCGAGAAGTTATTAGATGTCAATTCGGATGATTCGAGATCGATAGCTAATGATGACTGGGATCTTGTTTCGAACGAACCTCTCGTTAAGTATGTGGAGTACATGCGTCATAAGAAGACTCACAAGACCAAGAAAGATATTCGTAGGAAAACTTTATGGAGCAAAAATCCTTTTTAAACAGTGATGTTTTCTAGGACGGTTAGCCGGAACAGTATAAGGAATGTTTCAAGGATGGGATCGAAGAAAGGAAGTTTCGATGGAAGTCTCGATGGATCCGCTCATTTGATTGAAGAGGAGGTTAGTAGCGACATTCGTAAGAGGAATTCGAATTTAATCAAGGAAGCCCGGGAGAACATGAAGATGAGTGTTCGCTTTGGTGTAAGATTTCATGGAAGGGAGAGCTTTAATATTAAGAAGCTCTTAGAATTGAAGGGAGTCGAAATTTCAGAAGAGGAAATTAAAGCGGAAATTAAAGTTCTTGACTTATTGGAGGGTGATGCTTCCATTTCAGTGGAGTTCTGATTTGCCGCTTGTCTCTTGTTGGGAGCCCTCTGGTCCTGGAGGCTTTGTCGTTTGGGTTTTTTTTTTTTGCTTCTCTGGTTGATTTCGATGCTTGCTCTTGGTTGGCTTAGGGGATGGAGCTCTTAGGTTGTTTCTGTCTTGCAGTAGTTTTGGGGGTGTCTCAGGAGTGTTTTTTTCTGGTGTTTTGGTTCAAGTTCTGGTTGGTATCTTACCACCCTTCATGTTTTTTTTTTGGTTTTTCCCCTTTGGGCCCTTGGCATTTTCAATCTTGGGTCCCTTTAATTTTTGTAATTCGTTTTCAAAGATTAATAAATTCTTTGCTTAGCAAAAAAATAGAAGCCAGATAACAAACTTTCAGAATTGTGACATTTGAAAGGTTGATGGAAACGAAGCATTAAATGGTCCAAGGTCAAGAAATTCAAGCAGTAAGATATTCATAGGCCAAAAAGGAGGAGCAGCAGTAGACATTGCAAGAAAATTTGAGTAAAGGATATAAATGTGATCCTGGAGTAGAAGATACCTTTTCTGTTGGAATCTGCTCCATAATCCAGAAGGAGAAGCACACATTCTACACTTCCTTTTGATGCTGCTATATGCTGTAGCACAACCAAAAAAAAATTTAAAAAAACTTGAAGCCTCCAACTTTAACTGTTATTTTCAGCATGGTACGTATATAGTTATGCATATAACAAACAGAGAGAGATGAAACCAGGACCAGAGCTGTTCGTCCATTGCTGTCCAATTCGTTTGGATCCATACCCCTTCTCAGCAACTGATGCAACAGCAGATCGTCTCCTCTCATTGCTGCGAAACACAAACTGAGAGGCAAATCCATTCTTCCCTGAGCCAGCATGTGCTCCGTATCTGTCAAAACTGCTTCCATAAAAGGGTCCCTGCCCTCTTTTAAATGCTGCATTAGCAACAATTATGGCGTTTAAAATATAGCAAAATCATGAGAAAGAAAGCACCAACAATGTTACATTAGGCATGCATAATATAGGATTCTAGAGAATAGTTACTCTTTGCTATAGACACATTCACATAACTGAAGCGAGGGTTATGTAACTGCCCTTCATTACCTAGATAACCGTAAATATATAACAGAGGCAACCTTTTCCAGCCACAAGTCAATCTTGTTGTGCCTTCGAAGGATTATACTAGTGAGAGGTCCCTAGAACCAATTTTCATTCCAAAGTCAATCTTCTTGTGCCTTCAAAGGATTATACTAGTGAGAGTTCCCTGGAACCAATTTTCAATCTCTCTGTGCGCCCGCGCAAGCGTGCATAGTGTGTATGTCAGCGTATGTGACTTGAGAAGAAAACAATCTCCCTCCTCAAGCTCAGCAGGAGACTAAAATCTAGAATCTAGTGGATGCAACCAACAGCAGATCAGCAATTTTTTCTTATACAGAGACTTTAAACAGAGCTTTATACACTCTTACCCATTCAGCTTACATAGAACTTTGTTCACTCAATGGAGAATACGGCAGAACTATTTCTCACACATTTAATGAGGTAAAGCGAATAGATTCCTATATGTAACAACTTCTACAGACTTTCATTTCTCCATTCTGAGCAGTATGTCCCAATAACATGGGGTCGGCTAACAAGTAACATCCTCAGTTAAGTTGAACATGGTCATGTACTGTGCACAAATGATTGAGTTCTCTCTTGGGGAGAACTATTTTTCCACCAAAATTATTACAGCAGTACAA
Organism: Gaultheria prostrata; assembly: GCA_036023075.1. NCBI lineage: Eukaryota > Viridiplantae > Streptophyta > Magnoliopsida > Ericales > Ericaceae > Gaultheria > Gaultheria prostrata. The sequence continues at coordinate 4,742 of JAXBDA010008180.1, read as the reverse complement.
ATGTACAATGGAGTAAAAGTAGGAAGTGTCTGTTTGCAAACCTGAAGAAGGTTGTTCACGATTATTGTCCCATCTCCAACATTTGCTTGAACAATGTTTAAAAATGTGGTACGGTTCAACCGTAGCAGCTGACTCAACCGTTTAGTACGAACAGTGAACAATTGTGGCCTGTAACAAAGGACACCAATCTCACCACAAACATCTCCAGTCTTTAGCTCTCCAACAACCTACAACCACCCATTGCAGCAGGCCCGTAGAGATGCATATCATTTAAAGAAAATCATGAAGGAATATACTGTCAACTCACCTTTTCTATTCCATTCACCTGAATGATAAGATCCTGCACAAAGAATGCGACATCGGAAAACCATTACTGTTAATCAACAAAGAGGTGACTGTTAGTATTTTCTTGATGTGTTTAGTGAGTGTGTGTGACATATCAACCTTATTTGCAGCCATTCAAAAAAAAAAAAATAAGGCCATTCAAAAATTAATCAACCTTCTTTGCATCTATTTGATGCATCATCACATGGTCACCGTGCAGCTGTCAATATCTTTTAATTTCAGGTACCACTAGACTCCATACAGCAACCCATATTGAACTCTACAACAACAACAACAATACAACAATAACATAACCCATCTTGTCCCCAATCATTGGGGGTGGACGGGGATGATTGGAGACAGACCTAACCTTTGGCAATATGCACAAAGTGGTTGCTCTCAAAATACCACTGAGACAGTGGCCCCCCTAAACCTACAAGAACCGAGGAACTACAGGGTGAACTCTAAGTTTATCAAAATGGGTAATACATGATAATTTAAATGGTAGTATATGATCAAAGACAAGTACTATTCTGAACCTACACTGAATTGTCATTTTCTCTTTCTTCTTCCAAGACCCCATCGCAGAACACCATTCAAGTAGTCATTCACAGTGATGCTTTCTGAAAGTGACTCCAAACACACTTTAATTCCAGATACATTTATTTGACAATGACAACTAAATTTGATAATTCTTTTGGTAAAGTTCCATTATTTTCTGTGGAGAGAGAGAGAGAGAGAGAGAGAGAGAGAGAGAGAGAGAGAGAGAGATTCTTACAACAGTCCCAGTAACCAGAATGTACAAATCTGTGGGAGCTTCATTTTGCAGAATCACATCTTCTTTGGGGGGAAAATACTCGGCTTTCATCTCTGAGACCTGAAAAAATCACAATATCAGGATATGAAGAGAACACAGAACACCAACTGCATATTGGTTTATTTGGCCTCAGATGTGCGTAAAAATGTGTTCCCTCTTTCTATGCAAGTTGATTCGTGATAAGAGCCGAAATGTAAACATTTAGCCCGCTTAATTTATATTTGCTATGCCATTTACTATTATTATTTGATGTGTTTTGCTGTATTTTTGTAATTTCAGGTCACAAGGTTACTTGTATAAAGATTGGCCTTAAATGGGAAGCTAAGGACCAGTATGAAGTCTGTCCATGCCTTATTTGATGACAGACCACTACTTATCCATGCATTATTTGATCGCAGACCGAGTGGAAACAATTTGAGATTGATTATTCAAGTCAATCCCAGTGGAGTAACTATGGGACAGCTGTGGACCCCTTGGCTTCATACACCCTTCAAATGTCAGTACATCAATGAATGGCACATGCCCCCTTGGTGGAAGTCCAGCCTTGATCTCCACCATAGTCACCCATACGTGCCACACCGAATCATTTTTCTCTCCATGACAGCCGCCATATTCATTCCACTTGGCTGCAATTATTCAAGTGGAAGTAAATGCATTGCTTTTAAAACAGAGCATGGATGAAAATTAATGTCCCAAGGTGGTGTCTCTTACATGCAATTCTCCCATCTGTTTATATAAGCCAGCCATTTTGCTTCAGTGGAAAAAGAGAGGAGGTGAAGACGGAAGCAAGGAAAAGAAAGCAAATCTCTACTGCCATTTTCATGGCTCTCATCAGCAGCTCCATGGCCAGCTAAATCCTTTCTTAGGGTATTGGTAAGCCCTAGCTTTGTAACTATGATTTATTTTCTTTTGTAATTATATTTTGTGGCTAGACCAATAAAATATGGTGATTGTATAATCCAGACTTTGTTTCAAATAAATCTCATTGTAAAATCCAGTGTATGTTGTATTTATTTTCTGAGATTATAAATACAACGGTTATGCAATTGTTTTCAAGCTACCAAATATTGAGTGAGTTAAAATTATGCCTTGCTTGAGATGAGACGGGTTGTGCCTATGACCCTAATTTAGCGTATACAGGCCGTGCCCATCTAAGATGGTTTATTTTTAGCTCACTTGTATTTGAATTTCTGGACGATGGTACTTTGGCTTGTAGCTAGGAGTACATCACTACCACATGAATTGGTTTTGTCACAAGATTATTACAAAATATCTTATATCATTGACTGCAAAGTTAGTGGTGGAACCGATACCCTAAGTTTCTTCTCACTTGTTACAAAAAAAAAAAAAAAATCTAAATTCACTTTTCATTTCATTAGCTCTAAATTAAAATCACCAAAATCTTCATCTTTCAGTAACTCCGGAAATTAATTTTAAGTTGAAAGTAATTCCTAGTCCCTGTGGATCGACACCCGTACTCCCACTTTACTACCAAATCTATTTTCCACATTTACGGGTTATAATTATTTTGATTCTGACACGATCAATTCGTAAGATCCCATTTTCCCAATCAAGTACTAGTGTAGGTAATGAACTCCTATCTGCAAAAACTTTAAGTCTTTGAAGAGGGTGTAAATAATGGACCCCCTCTTTCAACCAATTAAAGGAGAGGATAATGTTCACTCACATGTCAGGTGGATAACCTTTTTTTTTTTTTTCAAATAAAGAAAATGCATTGATTTATGCACTCCATCCAAACACCACTAAAGAAATTAAGATTGTGCTAGTAATTACCAGTTGGAAGAGCAAGTCGTTTGACACGCCATGGAACAAGTACACCTTGTCAACAACTGAATAGAAGAGAAAGTGGGAAATACTTGAGCGGATGGCTTTAGGAAGTGCATCAAGTGTTTCCTGTTGCTGCAACCCCTCTGAGTCAGTTCTGTACCTCAGACACAAGTGAGCAAGCATCTGCTCTTGCAGGCGATCAGGTAGTTGGTTTCGTTGCGCAAAGTTTGAGGCAGCTTGAACCGTGTCCCTCTGAAACATGCATGCAATAACACCCAATACAACTTAAACAAATAAAAAACTTAAGAGGCACAAAATATCACCAGCCAAACAAAGAAGAATCTGAATGTACACCAGAACCATGCTACCCCCCTGATGATAATAAACTAGTAAAATTGAAGGAATACTTTTTCGATGGAGCCCCCTTATCATTGTAACAACATACTTTTTCATATACGTAATTGCAGTGGCTGTGATTCACGAAACCAGGTTTCTCGTTGTTGAATTGATTCAAGGAATTCCAAATTTGCAGTTTCCTCCCTGGAGGAGTACTTGGTAAGGATTTTACAAGTTAGAGCTTTAGCAATTGCAATTTGAATATACAGCTATACGTTTTCAAATTTTTTGACAGGAATAACTCCAGGGACGGAGCCAAAATTCAAACTTAGAGGTGGCACCCACAAAGAGTAATATACTCTTTCCGTCCCAAGAAGAATGTTTGATCTGTAAACTGAGAACTTAAAAGGAATAACATTTTTATTTGAATAAATTCAAACGTTTTTTCAAAAGTTAAAAGAACTCATTGATAGCTAGTATCTTGCGGGAAAAAAGTGTGAAAATTTTAAAAACCGAAATGTATTTATTTGAAGTTCTCATTGTGCGAACTGGACACTTTTTTTTGGACGGATAGAATATTTAATACCAATAAATGTACACGTATTGTAAGATTAATGATACATAACACCCCAAAGTACATGTTTTCATAGGCGAATCATCCATCAACAATCGTCAAACCATATCCATTAAAAATTGGTGGTAGTGAAGCAAAACAATAATTTTTTTCTGAGAGGTTAGTACCGGGGGTGGCACTGCCCCACTCAAAAGCTCCGTCCCTGAATAACTCAGCACATTCTTGAAAATTCGAGTGGCAACGTTGCCAAAAAGGTTCTCTATAGAATTAGTCATATACTTCATGTACTTGGAAAGATCTATTGCAGTTTGAGTTCAGCTCAAGTTGAAATCAAAACTCGTACAAATACAATCAGAAAAATTATTACTGTCAAGTAACAACACTAAAATGGCAATATCATATCAAATGTCAATTTTAGCAATAAAGAAGAATGTACTCACAAATTGCCTTGTTCGGCTGGTAATATGGACAACCAGGTTTGTCATGTTTCCAATCAGATATGCAGTTAATCCAAGGTTGAAGAGCATGTAAATGATATCAAAAATCATCTCCCGCTCATTCACGGGATGCAAATCACCATAGCCGGTAGTGGTGAGAGTGGTGATGGACCAGTACATTGTTGTCACATATCGGACCCACAAACTCTCCTGCTGAAAGTCACCCATAGCAATCCCAATCCATGTCTTCTTTGGGTCTTTGTAACGAGCAGCAAGGAGATAGTAGAAGCAGCCAGCAAAGTGAACTGCAAACAGAGTTACCTATGCAGACAGCAGACGACTATTAGTACCATAATCTTGACCGGAATCAAATATCTATTTCAGAAACTCACACATATAAGCTTCGCACATCGAACCCAAAAATAGCTGAAGTTCCTATCTTTCTCCAATCTGCGATCAAATGGGG
>JAXBDA010008179.1:0-15489 GCA_036023075.1 Gaultheria prostrata | reverse complement strand
CCATATATTATATTTTATTAAAAATAGGGAGGGTAATAGAGAGTGTTGTTGGAGTGTTGATAGAAAAAGTGTCAAGTTATAATAGATATATGCACTGTAGACTGCCTAATTTACCAACTCATTGTTGCGGTTGCCCTTATACCCTTTCCTCCTCACTAAATAATAACCACCCATCCCCCTTATAAATTAACACCCCCTAATACCCCTTGCTAATTTACCTCTGTACCCCCCGTTATCCCCCTTTTTGGTTCTGTGCATTTCGGGTAAGTTAATTGGGACTTTGGGAGCCCTTGCAATTTCCTTCAGATAAAAAAATAAAGTACTTTCGCGCATAATTTTTTATTTTTTTGCACCAAATTAAACAACTAATCGAGGTCTTTCATTCGATAAAAAAAAATTGATTTTTTTTTTATACTTTTAGAAATTGACATTGTTTTAACATGTATTAATTTTTGTTTTAACATGTATTAATAATTAAACTGTCCAACCCAGAAGATGTAATATGAGATAAAAAAAAATAGTATGTTAATGCACATGCTATACATACGCATGTTCCACATACCAAAACTGAATGGTGGTACGCATGTTAGAGAAAAAAATGAATAATTAGAAGAAAAAATAGCAAAAAATAACGTGGTACAGAACATTATTAAAATGAATAATTAAAAAAAATTATTTTAATTAGTCTTGTATTTATTAAGTATATCATATTTATTCACAAGTATAATTAATTTAATTAGTCTTGAATTTATTTATTTATTTTTCATAAAATTTAATATGACCCATGCATAAGGGCAGATAAGTCATTTGCCAAGTTTTTTTTACATCATCCACCCAACCTTATCCCATTTTATCACAAATTCATCCAAGTCGCGTATTATTTAATCTCCGCTATAAATGTCACATCATTGTGTGTCCACCCTTACTAACTAATACTCTTTACTATCTTATCCCTTTACCATTTAATTCCACCAAAACTTATCCCGCATCCAATCGGGCCCTAAAGGACCAGCAAATTAGCTCCCATTGGCCTTACCCCTTTCAAATCTGAATTATTCTCATTGCTTCCATATTTGACGTTGAAATCCTCCACAGTGTATTCCTTTACTGAGAATTTTGTTTTGATCCAAATAGTTACTCTCCTCTTAAGCGTGTCTAATAGTTTCTCTCCTTGGATGATTGCAATGTTCAAAATATATCATTCCTATTTTTCCATAGGGACCACAAAGTAGCATAAAAACACATTTTCCACATATTTCTCCAAGTTTATATGTAACTATTAGAGAAACAGAAATCAGTGAGCCTCAAGTGATTTGCGAGAGATACCTAAGTAATCTTCCACCGTCTAAATATCCCCACCCAAATGTTCCAAGAGACCAACAATGTATAAACAATTGAGCAGGTGTTTCCAAACTAGAATTACATAAAGGAAAACATTAATTGATCTTTACAGATAATATGGCTCCTAAGCAAAAGAGATTTGGTAACCACTCATCCTTGGATTGCCTGCCACACGAATACATCCACTTTGGTTGGCCCTAAATTCCTCCAAATGGATTCAAAGTCTTATTTTTGTGAACATTTGGGCTTCCCAGCTGCTATAAACAGATTTAACAAATAAGCTTTATCAGAACTCAGATCCCAGTATAGGTAGTCATCCCTTCCATCATCAAAATTATAACCCTCTAGCCTTTGCAGCAATTCTGTCCCTTGGTCTTCTTTCCATACAAATAATCTTATTCTGAACTGCAAGTGCCAATCATGAGTATAACAACTCGAGCCAGCTAATCTGCTTACCCTTAGTTTAACCACGTGGCTCAAAAGATTAATCTCGTGTTATACAGTAACTGCTTGGGTTTTATTACATAACCTATTCATCTTTCCCATCGTCAATATGGATTCTCACAATCTCCCCACCTTATGATGCATTGGCCCAGCAACCTTTCTCAGGTGGCTATGGTGTGGCATTTAGCCTTGCATAACACTTTGCTTCTACTCATGGATTCTAGAGGTGGCTCCTACCACATAGACGGGGGTTGTTCTTTGATGCCACATGTAAAGAGATCCGCACCAGCCAATCTACTAACCATTAGCCTAACCACGTGGCTCAAAAGGTTAATCTCGAGTTATAAAGTAGTTGTTTGTTTTTTATTCCTACTCATCTTTCCCATCCCACCGATGTGGGACTCTGTCAAAATGGGTTCTCATAATGAAGTTGTCCCATAACCATCAATTGTCTCGCCTTGACCTCCTTCTATGTATAAAGCAAATATAGCCTTGGAAATTGGAGTTTTAAAGGAGTATTACCCATCCAAAGCTGGTCCAAGAATTTAGCTAAGTGCCCAGAGTAAACCTTGAGTTTAAAGTCATGTTGAAAGACATTATTTGTCCCTAGAAACTACGGTCCCACTGAGCAAATACCTTGCCATACATTTGAGGCATTTCTAGCAATTGTTAGTTGAGGTATCCAACATCATCCCTCAGAGCCATACTTCCTAAAAACTACTTTGACCCACATGGACCCATTTTCCTTATTGAATCTCCACCACTGCTGTCACGCCCTGCTTTTTAACAAACTAAATTCCACAACATCTACGTGGCACAAGTCAAAAGTCAACAATTCTCCATATAAAAGTCCAAGTCAAACTTCCATAACATACATCGGTCAAAGGTTCGCTAAACGGTACTATCTCGTACCCGAATACATAGATACCCGATAAAAAGTTTAAAGTTACTACATAAGTCCCAATAAGTCAAACGATTGAGTGAATAGAAGTTACATTGCCATCTACCAAAAATACTAGTTATAAGATGGAAAATAATAACTTCATGCATGCATAAGCTCCATGTAATGCATCACTCCACAAGCATCCAATCTCATGCTCCACGCCGTGTACCTGAAAATGATAGGGTGAGCTCACTAGCCCAGTAGGAAAACTATTCTACCAACGCTAGGTGTATAAACATGATACATGCATAATGAATGAGTATGGGGATGGACACGACCAATGTACAAGGTTAACATGAACGGAAGGTTATCATTCGACCACGACGTGTCCAAAATGTATCCAAGTGTCCAAAACAAATTTAAGTATCCAACTAAAGTCCAAGTATTTACCAAAGTCTTCATTTTTGCATACCGAAAGCCAATTTTTCGCCAAATACGCCAAATTAATCCAAAAACATCATAACCGACATTTCATAAGAAAATATTCCTCAATTTTGTCAGGGAAGTATCCCTCTGCCGGATTTCGTGGGCTCCGTACACCCCTGCCGAATTTCGCGGGCTCCGTGCACCCATGGCTAGGGACACCAAACGGGTGATCTCTAGAGTTCATTTTATCCAATAATGTCAATTCAAAACCATTTGTCTTTCAAAAGTTCCCAAATGTCCCATTTATTCCAAAAGTTCACCATTTTCGCAAAAAATGTGTCAACCGGCGCGTGTCCGATGCATAACTCACAAAATATGTTAATTCACGTGGCCAAGGGTTGATTTTATGAATTCGAAGTGGATTCGGTGTTCAAAATGGTGGTATGGGTTAAAAACACGATTAAATGGACGATCGGGGACCAAACGGGCATCAAAGGGTGGCCGAAAACCACCCCAAAAAACAGGGGACAGCCACTGGAAAACAGGGGCAGTAGCCTAAAAATAGGGGCAGCAAGCAGATTTTCACCAAGGGGTGTGAAATTTCAACCCAAACAAAAATGTAAGATTTTGGGCCAAAAATTGGACATATAGAGTAACTAATGGACATCAAAGGAGTGCCAAACAACCATCAATTGCACCAAACAAGTACTCAAATCATAGATCACGAAATTTAGCTTAAACAAACTCCCCATGGAAGAACTTCATGAGTTTGATGGAATTTAAGAACTAGAACAAGATATATGTTATACATCACATAGATACAACTAGAGGGAGTAGAATTTGTCTTCCTACCTCAAGATTAGAGCTTGAAACGAGTGAGAAAATGAAAGCTCTAGCCTCCAATGAGCTCCAACCCGAAATATGAGTTTTTGGTGCGAAACAAGTGCAATACAAGCTTCAATACGCGTAGAGGAGGTGATTTTAGGTAAGGTTCTTGAAGGGGACTTGAGGTTTTGGTGATTTTTGGAGCTTGGAGCAAGAAAAATGGAGGAGAGGAGTGAGAGAGGGAGGTCGGCAGTCAAGAGGGAGAGAGGGACTGTTTTTTTTTTTTGAAAAGAAAACAAGTATAAGATGTGTTATACACTCCCACTCTCTTACACTTTCACCCCTAAACTTCCAAATGTATTTTAAACACACCCAAATGCATTCTTTCACTATCACATTGACCCCTATTATTCAAAAATTCGATTCCTCACATTTACCCAATATTATTTCCGGAAAGTTATGTAAAATTACGGGTCCTTACAACTGCCTTGCTACAAGGGCCTCATTTTGCTCCATCCTTATGATTCCGAGATCTCTAAACTTCTTGTTTTTTGGGTACGCTGTCCCAATTTACGTAATAATATATCTTATTTTTGTCCCCATTACCACCTTATAAAAACTATCTTTGGACCTTTTCAATAGACTTGGCCACTGAAGAGGGTATTTTAAAAAGTGACATGTAATATGTGGGGAGGCTAGAGAGAGTAGATATAGGTGTTAACCTCCCCCCGGGCTATGTATCTTCTTCTTCCAAAAAAGCTAGTTTCTTCATTACTTTGTCTTTAATAGGCTGCCAAGTTATAATTCTCCTAGAATTGGTCCCAAAGGCAACCCAAGATATTTCAACGGAAGAGATTATTTAAATGTCTAGCCATGTTATTAATGACTAGGTCCTCAATGCTAACACCATATATTGAACTTTTAGAAAAGTTAATTTTAAGTCTAGAATTAACTAAAAGCATTTAAGGATCCTCTTGATATTCAGAATTTCCACAAGGTTATTGTTGAAAAAAAAGAATTGTGTCATCTGCAAACTGAAATGGGAAACCAAAATTCCATTAGCCCCCACTCTAACACCATTGGTTTTTCCCAATTCTCTAGCTCTTTCTAGTAACAGGTTAAGAGCCTCCACCACCAAGTTAGACAGGAATGGACTCAAGGCCAGGTCACCCTATCTTTTTTGAGGTTGAGATTCCTTAGAAACAGACCCATTAATAAACAGACAGACATATACTCCCTCCGTCCTAACTTGTTGGTCCTTCTTTCCATTTTAAGATGTCCCAAAATATTTTTCCCATTACTAAAAACATCCATCAGAACAGGGTCACTTTTCAGTTTTACCCTTAAAAGGTACTTTTTCCATCTCAATTTGTTTGGCCATTATCTTTTATTATAACGGTTCTTATGATTTTGAAAACTTTGTATAAAATTAATTGATATCTATCAAACAAGATTCATATTGCATATGTTTTGAGTTTCATATAAAAAATTAGTCTCACAAATTGGCCACAGTAATTTTGACTGGACTTGGGGGCAAAATAGAAAAGACAATATAAAGTTTCCACACCCCTTAAAAACCCACTCCCCAAAAGGGGCAAGCAAATTGGGACGGAGGGAGTATGAGATAGAAACACATTCCATAATCCACTAAGGCCTCGTTTGATTCGCGGACTAAAATAGGTGGGATTGATAGTCCTGGATTATTTGTCCTGAGACTAATTTAGTACTGAATCTCACACAATCCCCTGTTTGATTCGTGCAGGATTAACATCGGGATATCCCATGTTTCAGCCAATCCCATGTTTGGTTCCCTAAACTAAATTTCGGGATTAATTTCAGGACTATCTCTTTTTCTCACTCTCTCCATCTCTCAAACCAAATCTAACCAATTCAATTAATTTTTTTCAAACCAACTCCAGCTTGGGGGGAGAGAGAGAGAGAGAAGTCGCTGCAATGCTGCACTCTCTGACATTTCCGTGGCAATTTTGTAATATGGGGGGTTTCCATTTCGCGTGTTGTGTAGTCTGGGATTGGAGAATCCTCCCCCCCCGGGGATAATATAATACCACACGTATATGGACAAATTTTGTCCTGGTATTAATAATCCCAACGCGTTTTCGGGAACCAAACAAGGGAAAAGGTGGGATTAGGCGCGCATAGTCCTATCCCAGGCGCCTAATCCCTAAATCAAACGAGGCCTAACAGTACCGTCTATTCCCACATCCCACTTTTCTAAGCATGTCAATCAAAAAAACCCAATTAACACAGTCATATGCCTTTTCAAAGTCAAGTTTAAGAATCAGCCCACCTCGCGTACTACTTTTCCCAAAATGGATTATTTCTAAGCATGTCAATCAATTTTCTTTAATATAATACTGATTTTAAGTATTATTGATATTATCAATACAATTATTTATCATGATCTTAATAATTTTAGTTTGATTTACTACTAAAAAAAGCTATTTTATATTTTGATTTCTCAATTTCTTCTCATGAGTGAAAAATAATAATGCAAGTGTTGTAGTGCCTAAAGAGTAGAACAAAACGGTTCATATACTTTTAACGCATTATGCTAGAACAATCTCAATGTACAAATGTGTTATGTTGAAAAATAGAAGTTATATGAAACAATAAATATATACTTAGATAAAAATATACTATCTAGACCAAAATCCTGGCTCCACAATTGATTTCGTCGACTATAGATCAACACACCATCAAGGACTTAAAGATGTACATATTGTTCAAATTTATAAGCAAATTGTATCAGGTTTATTTTTTTTTTTGTATTTTGTATTTTTTATTTTTTTATAAATAGCAGTTGAAACCCACCCATGCAAGAGGCCATCATACACGGCCAGATTCCAAAGTTTACGAAAGAAATTATATGGGTCTCGGTATTGCTCTAGTCTCCAGATAAACATACCCGACCTAATTGGTAGGACTATCGTGTGACTGTCTATTTCAAATTTAGTTTGTTGATTTTACAAGATAGTTAGGAGAACTATATTATAAAAATTCAAATTTGTTTATTTAGGCTAAGTTTCTACTATAAATACCGTATTCTTGTTGTAATAAAAAATATTTATTGTTTTCATTAAATGTCAAAATCAAATAATACATGTGAGAAGATTAACTTGTGAAAAAAAATACAAAAATAACGTTAAAAATACCCAAAATACTATAGTTGAAACTTAGCCGTACAGTTGATACTACTACTGTCAGATTTAATGTATTTTTACAAAATGGCCTATACTAATGATTAGACATGTCGAATGTGTCAAATCTTATCTAATTATGTGACCATCAATATCAGATAAAATATTTCCGAAGTACAAAAAAAATATCAATATCAGATAAAATTATCCCTTCCGCTATTCTTAGTAGAATAATAATATGTGTCACGTAGGTAGGCCCTTCAATGCTCAAAGCACCAATTATATTGAGAGTACGCAATCTTCGTAATGCATTAATTAGTGAGTAATCTAAGAGGCTAATACTATTATTGATGAAGACCGAAAATATTTAATAGGGGATGCTGTATTATTAATAACCGATGTCAAAATCATTAGTCATTTTTTCTATTAATTGCAAAAATAATTTATATGAGATAAAAATATTCTTCAATCGGACCTCACAGAAACTAATGAATAAGCTAACGATATGCCCCCTGACAGTTGATTAGGTACGTACACCGCCTTAGCAATTTCAATAACAGTAGTTGTGTTTCTCTCCCGTCAGTTTCTCTACCGATTTCTAGAGCGTTAACCGTGCAAGCCTTTCGACTTGAGGTGCTACAGTCGCTGGGTTTGTATTGGTTAATTTTTGCATGAAAGCCTTATCAATAGTGGAACTACCGTGACAGATGCTGATTGACATTTTGCATGAAGTTTTCCGACATATGACCGCTGGATCAATTTATTGTTGGATATATGTTTCCTTCATTTGTTTCGGTTATGTTATTTACTTGTGTGCATTATGTCTTTTTTCAGTTGTATTTTGTTTTGATGCACGCGATAGCGTTGAAATATATCTTATGAAATGAGTTCTTATTCTTTCTCGGGAACAAAAAATAATTTGTTCAATGTTTCATTTTTAATAAAGGGTATTCAACGCATAAAGCAATCGATGTTCATATTATTAAGTGAAGCACAATAACCCCATAAAATTCAACATTAAATATACATATTTTTGTATTTGCTCGCATAAATTATCATTAATCATCGTTCTGTCATTCAATTGCAAGTTAAATTTTCACCATTTTTTTACAGGAAAATAAAATTTTCCCAATCTTATTAAGTCAATTTATTATTCATGTAAAGCTAATTGATTTTCACACTCCCATTTTACCATGTGCACTCCTTTTTTGTTGCATTCATGTGAATTTACAACAATGTCCTTTGTTTGTATGAAAAAAATTGAACAAGTGAAAGGGAAATATTCTAATTTGTGTAAAGAAAGACCAAAAACGATGTGTTGATATGATTTAGGGGTGTATGAAAATCACTATCCTTGCATAACCAATACTATATATATACTGATAAGATTTTTTTTTTCTAACAAAGATGTTAGGATTTCAATGGAGTCAAATCTGTAAAATAAGCTTTGAGGGCATGTGTCCATTCTGCCCTATCCCAATGAGACCGACCAAAATTCATTTTTGTAGTTTATTAGATTATTTTTATCTTTATTTACAAAAATTTAAGTTTGGTTAACGATTTTATACTTTTTAGATTCCTCTTATTGAGATGAACCAATAAACAACAAAAAGTAGCCGCAAAACTAAAATATGCATTTTTGTTTATTTAGCCAAAACTATCCGTAGTGCGAGAGTTCCGTCACGTGATGCCTTAATATTTTTCTACACTCCACATTCATATAAGGCCCAAAATTACGGTTGAATTTTCCATTTGCTAAAAGCTAAGCAACTCAACTTCTAATTTTGCTAAAAGCAATGAATGTTTTTAGTAACTTACATTAGCCAACAATTCATTTTAGCATTTGATTCTATAAAAGCAGAAAACTTCACATAAGGGGTTGTTCTCCAATGGATTTTATGAGGACTTGATAAAATCAAACCCTTGATTTTATCCATTCGAGAAAAGATTTCATAAAATTTGACCCCCTACGTGTATGGACTAGGTTGAGTTTGCCAAATGCTAAAATGAGATACAATTCTCTTGAGTTTTATGAGAGTGTGATAAAATCACATTGTTTCCCAAATGATAAAATCTAGTTTTGATAAAATCTCCACCCAATATCTTATTTATCAATTTGCCCTTCTTTTTGTTTCATCTTACATGGACAAAAAAACGTTAATTTTTTTTTTTTACATTTTTTTTTCTTTACGTGTGCATCCAAGTGTTCACGAAAAATATAATCCGATTTTTTCTTTTCGGAACCAAGGTACCAACTTTTTTAAAAAAATTACTTGAACCTGCTAGTTTATTTTTCCTCATTCAGTAATGGGGAAGGGCGAAATAGTAATTTCGCATACCATATGGGGTGGGTCACAAGGGAAAAAAAGAAAAGAAAAAGGAAAGGGGATGGGTAGCTAAAATCTGATCCTAGCTTTTGTCGTATGAGACATGAGAGGTTGATAAAATCTTCCATTTAGGAGGTGTTCCGGTAACTTGGGTTTTTTTTTTGGATTTTTTCAATATGACAGCATGAAAAATGCATTGGCTTTTTATGTATTTCATATGATGTATTATGAGAGAAAAATCTGTCTAAAAAATTATAAAAAACTAAATTTTTAACTTTTTAAATTAGTAGAATGAGGTCTTAATCCGCTAAAATCATTTGTATAACAAAAGCCCATGAATTTGTGATAGAAAAGATTATTGCAACACAAACACATCCTAACGTTGCCCCACGAGCATTGAATAGTACTAACACATTTATGTATATGTATTGCAGTTGTAAAAAGATCACACGCCAATGGTCCAGAAGTACGGTATAATTTCCCCTTCTGAGCCCTCTGTCAGACACAGAGAGAGAGAGAGAGAGAGAGAGAGATGGAGCGCGCTCTACTGTACTGAAGAGGACAAGATCTGCTGCTTTGAAATAGTGCACGTTCTCTTGTGCTAGTAGTACAATTTAGAGGAGACTACAGTCCTACATGCAGTCATAGCGCGTGATCTCACTTCCCACTTAGCATTTTCTCATAATACTTCCTCCGTCCTAATTTATTGGTTTTTTTTGGGATTCCAACTTAGTATTAGAGAAATATCATCATTGCAATTGTCATAATTTTTTTTTCTCATCCTTTTACCCTTCAAAACATCATCATTCTATGTACTTTTTTTTGAACTAGATCATTCTATGTACTTACTTTCAAAAAGTGAGTGTAAAATAGTAAACATAACACTTTTTGCCCATTACTTTTCAATTGAGACAATCTTTTTTGGACAACAAAAAGTTCCATTTGGGACCAAAAATTGGGGACTGAGGGAGTATCTTCTATCAAGTTTCAAAACAATATGATCTTGTTCGGTTTAGGTATTAAGACTCATATTTTAAATTATTATTCAATTATTATCTCTATTTCCCTCCAATCATTATTCGTATTTTAAATTTTTATTTTTATTTCTCTCTCTATCTCTTTCCAATCACTGTTTCATATTTTTAATTATTACTCTCATTTCTCTCTCCACCCAAAATCCAAATCCATCCAAACCGAACATAACCTATACTATTTAGAGATTAGATGTGAATATGTGATATATTATTGAAATATTTTATAATTGGAAAATGCTAACGGGTGCTACAGTACACCCGTTAAGAATACAAAATAGTATAATTGTAATTTCACTTGTACTTTAAAAGTGTATTCTAAAGTACAAGTGAGACCCAATAAATATATATTTTTATACTCTTACGCCCTGTTCGTTAAAGGGATATGTATATGAGGGTGGAAGAGAGATATAATAAGAGGGGATATAGAAGTGGATATAGTTGGAGGGGTTTTATTTTAGAAGCGAAGATTAAAATTTATTGCGTTTGTTTTTTTGTTGTAGAATGGAGATATAAGAGGTTAAATAATATACAATTGAGTGAAATTCCAATTTTGTCCCAAATAAATACTCCCTCCGTCCCATTTTGTCTGTCAATTTTTGATATTCGTGTCAGTTTTCGATTGCTTATATATTTTAATATTGATCTCCAAATATATGCAATATGAATCTTGTTTGATAGTACACGATTAATTCTATTATAAAAAGTTTTTAAAACGGTGAAAAACATTATAAATTAAAATATATAAACAATTAAAGGTGTAGCAGAAAATGAAATACTAATTGGCAAACATATTGGACGGAGGGAGTAACTCAAAATACCAATTAGTGTGGGGCCAAATCTGCATGCATCATCACATCTCTCTCTCGGGAAAAATATGCAGCAAAGGCAGATGTGGGGCCGTAATAAATGGCCGGATATGTTTCAGACTGGGGGGAGGGGCGTCTAAGTTTTATCCCCTTGCAAGGGGATACAATTATACATATCCCAGCCATATTATACTCCGTCTAACAAAAAGTAAACAAACACCAAATATGAAACCCCTACACTTTGTTTGGATGGATTTTTAAGAACCGATCTTGAAAAGTCAAAATTTGGTGGTTTCAAAAGTGTGCTTTTCTGCCTTTTTTTTTTTATTATTTTAAAACCACACTTGTTAAATCAGATATGGGCCACAAACCCTCCCTACTAGTAACAGTTAAAAAGTTGGTTAATTTCAATTTACCTCTTACCCATCTTTCAAAATGTGCTTTTCTGGAAGAGTTTTGTTAGAGCAAATGTGGGAATAGAATACTTGCACCTTGACAAAAAAAGGCAGAAAACCCATTGGGGAAACCGAACAAGGGAGGGTTTTCAAAACCTGGTTTGAAAACCCCAAACGAACAAGCCCCTGGATTTCTATATCCGGCCATTCTCTATATCCACCTTCTATATACACAAACAGGGCGTTAACGAGTGCAATGGTACACTTGTTAGCATGACCCTTTATAATTTATCTCATCTTTTCTTTAAATTTTTGTAATTTATGGAGGGACCCATTGTTCTATTTAGAGATTTGGTCTCCAAATTTATTTTTGGGTCTCTAAATATGAAGACCCACACTTCTATTTTGGTCCCAAAATCTCTAAAAAGAACAATGAGTTACTCCAAAAAAGTACAAAAAAGTTGAAGAAATAAGGGGATAAATTATAAAATTTCGTCTTAATGTGTCATATCCGATCTTTAAAATAGAGTTTTAGAATGTGATATGAGATGCTGTCGAGGACCACTTCGTCCATTACTACCTTCCCACATGCTCTAATGGTGATGAAAAATTGATTCAATAATATAATTAATTTGGCCCAAATGGAGTATTCCATTAATTTCAGGCTTCAATGGTGATGGAAATTTTCTTGTATAATGACAAAGTTCTAAAGTTGATTCAAAGTTTTTTTTATGTGGATCAAAATGGAAGTGATGGTAGAGGTAGTAATACAACAATTGGAGTTGCAACAGATTTCATCCAATTCCTGACTTATTCTAAAAATTTATTTATTTTTTCTAAAAATTGATTTATTTTGTTTTACAAGACTTGTCATACTTTCACAATATATCAACTAAAAAAATTGACTTTAAGTCATGATCAGGTAAACCAACAACAAAAATTAAAGGGTATTTCACTACATGCAGTGAATGGTAGGTGAAAGGGTTTGAGAGCTTACTTTTCAGCTTTTCATCTTTATTTTTTTATCTTTTTAGTGTTTGGATTACGGTCGCAATGTGTTTTAATCTGGAAGGAGTGTTTGAGAGAAATATGCAAAATGCATTTTGCAACAGGAATAATGTTTGAGAGATATGTGTAGAATATATTTTGTAGGTCTTTTTGTTAATCTAAATGAGAAAAGTGAAAAATGAGAAGTCAAAAAGCTCATCCCATCCTACTTTTGACTTATCCTCTCCTTTCGTCAAATTGGAAAATGAGTTTTAAGATAATGAGTTATGGGTGTTATCCCCCAAACACCCAGAATTGAAAAAAGAGAATGAGAAAAGTAGAAAATGAATTGGCCAAACACCCATGAATTCCAAGTGGCTAAGACCCGACACGTGAGTGAGAATTACGTAGGTGGAATTTTGCACATAAATGAGGAGAAATATTGGGGTGTTGCACTAACAAAGTTTTTGGCTTTTCACGGCTTTTTATAAGATGTATTATGAGAGAATGACATATCTTAGTTTTTGAAATAAATTGGTTTTTTGTTGGTGGAATGGGGCCATAGTTTGATTGGCTTATTTGGTGGATTGATATTTGAAGGCAAATTCTAAAGCCAGGAAATTGGACTGAAATTATGGTTTAAAAAGTGCATTGAAATATATGAAAATCATATAGAAAAGTGTAGAAATATGTGAAAAGTGTAGGGATGTGTGTGTGCTTTTTTTTTAATCTTTATTTGTGTTTATTGTACACTCATTGAGATGACAATAGAAAAATCCATTTTACATACAAAGGTCAGTTAATAGAAAGTCTTTACCACTGCAAAATGTGAAAGTATAGTTATCCGAAACTAAACAATCGATCATTAGAATACTTTAAAATTCATTATTCATGTATAGAAGGTTTAGACAAATACTATTTGAGCCTAATACATATATAAGGTTCCTAAAAAATTAGAGGCCACCCATTTTTAGTATTTTTGTGGGCGTGAAGTCTAGACGTCTTGGTATTTGTCCTTAAACCGGCTCTGGGTCTCTTGCTAAGAGAATTGGAAGCCTTGCTAGCTGGGTGAAGATTTTTCTTTTTGGAACTGGTTGCTAGGTGAAGATGACATGCTTAATTTTGTGTTCCTGTCTTCCTGATGTCTATTTCAGTGTTTGGTGAAGCTCGTAGATCACTTGGTCATGGAGTTTAGGAAGGGTTTGGAATGAACCCTTGTTGATTAATACTTGACCGAAGCTTGAAGCGTTTTGTTTACAAGTTACCATGGAGATTGAATGGGTTACAAACGTACCTGCGAATCTAGTATTGCCAGGATTGCCATCCTTCGGTGTTCCAGCCACTAGGGTACATCTTAAAAATGCATTTTGATCTATGGATGTGAGTAGTTGGAAGAAATGAGTAGTTGCCACTTCGTGGGTGATAAATTGTGCCTCTTTTTTTTTTGTGTGAGAGAGATAGAAATGATATTACAAATTACTGGAAACAAAGACAAATGAACATATAAATGAGATGAACATAAAATAGAACCAAAACAAATATCCAGCGAGAGCTTGCTTCGGTCGTCAGATGTTCGTGATCAATGTACGATGTCGATACACTGCTGTCCCGGTAGCTCCACGAATGACGAAGCTTCCATGTAAAAATTATCCGATGTAAACCAAGTGATCGTTGCATCTATAGTCGAGAGCTCCGCGGCACGGTTAGGCGTCGTGCAACTAGATGGCCGATGCCAACTACAGAGCTTAGTAGAGAAACTGCTGGAAAGAGGCATAACCGTGGAAAGAGAAAACTGATGCGGAGAATCCCTCTTCATCTGTGGTGATCTCCCTTAACTTATTGACGCGTAATTGCGGCAAATAACACCAACCCCCCGCCGCACACACACACACACCCCGCCCAAGTAGCCAATCCACTAAACCATTATCAAATCAGCCCAACCAGATCAACAATGTAACGCCTAGAATTAAGCACCAGAGCTCCAAATTGCTCCGCAAACATTCTATGAGGCACTCCTCAAAGAATCAATGTGATGCCAAGTTACCCAGCCAAAGGTTCCGTGGTCTGTTCAATGGCTTTGATGGTTAACTTTTGGCTCAACCCGGGCTATTCTGGGTATCTTGTTTCTTTGAAAAGTGAACTAATTTAAGTCTGGAGGACACCTTCCAAAAATACATTTTTTAGTAGTTAACTGAAAAATTGCAAAGGACAATGATTTTCACACTCCCATTTTGATAGATGCACGTTTTTTTCTAGTCTTTTAGTTAAACTTTTCGTATTTTTTAGTGAAACTTTACACACAAAATTTTTACTAAAAGTTCAAAAAACAGAGTGCATATATCTAAATAGGGGTGTGGAAATCACTTGCCAATTGAAAAATATAAATAGTTATTAAAAATATATGAATAGTGCACTTGGGACAATTATTTTGGGACGTCAGGGAGAGTACATAAGCTACGGTGAATTGCACGGTGTGGGACAGTGGATCACCGGGTATTATCATTACTCGATCAATCATTCAATCCGTTGTCATTTTCAGATATGACCCCACATAAAAAAAAATGATAAAGCGCTATATACTTAGAGCATCTCCAATGACAAGCCACACCCCGGCCAAAGCCTAAAATTGGCTCTCAGGGCTCGTTTGTTTGATCGGAGATAAATGGATAGGATATGAAATCCCTTGGGATATGGGTGAGATATGAAATCCTTGGGATATTGCTCAGGATATCAATGGATGGAGAAAATTCATATCCGGTGTTTGTGTTCGACGGGATATAGCCGGTGAAAATCATTTTTTTGCACTAAAATGGGGAAATCCCATCCAAATCCCCCCCCCCCCCCCCCCCAGCTGCTCACGCCC
>JAXBDA010008178.1:0-15497 GCA_036023075.1 Gaultheria prostrata | reverse complement strand
TAGAGTAAACTGACTGCCCGCCCTTCACATTCTTCAACTTGAACATGTGTATCTTCTTCCCCACCATGACCTACTTTAGGGAGAGGACCCTGGAAGCATAAAAGAAAGGTTCAATGCAACAACACAGTGTCCGGAAAGAAAGAGAAAAGAAGTGGAAGGGGGGGAAAGAAAAGACAGAAAAATGCAAAGAAAGTGCAATAATTTCCTTGGTCGGTTTTCCACAAAAAAGAAAAAACGTTCAGCAAAATTTACTCCCGCTTGTTTAGTTTCAAAGAAAGAGGAAAGGGAATAGTTATCTAACTTAATAAAGAAAATAAAGATGGAAAGATAAGCCAAAAAATGAAGAGGAAAGGAAAACAAAAGTGAAAAGTGTTATTATTTCCATCTATTTTTCTTGAAGTTCTCTCTTTTTCTTACTAAATTTCAAATAACACAAAGATGACGGAAACCGATTATTTTCTCCTTATTCTCTTTCTTCCCTAATCTCCAGACACACTAATGGTCTTAGAGATGTTGCAATCAATGCTAGTGTAACTTTAGCTAGAATCAAACATATGTATGCAAAACTCCTTATCATAAAACACTCGACATATTTGTACCCAAACTTCCATGGCAACCGCTATCCAAGGGATTCCCGTAAATGGATAACTGGCGATTTGCAACGCAGAAAGAGGATTCAGGTCATATTGTGACAGATTGCATTAAGATGAAATGTGAAAGCTTGACCAACAAGGCAACAAGCATGGCATGAAATTTACTCAAATATGCTTGATGACCTTCACAGGTTATAGTTCTGTAGAACTGCTTCAAAAAAGGAACAGAGGTACTTATAGCGAAGCTGATTCCTTGATACACCATATAGAACTTCTTCAAAGTTCAAACTTCAAATCATATATGCAAACTTAATAAAAAGTAGCCAAGTTATACTGTCGTTCAATTACACCTAAGGCCAGTCTGAAAGTGATTATGACAGTAAATCACGTAAGAAAAGATCAATACCTGAAATGAAATGGACGAATCAAATAAAGCATATGGCTGCGCTTTAACAGATAGAATTCCTCCTGTTGCTTGGCGACTTAGCTCGGGAAATGTTGCTTCCAACCAAGTGATCGCCATATTGGAGTTACTAACGGCTCTTGGATAAGAAGATTCCAGCCCAAACGTTTGAGCATCATGATGTATCTCCAATATTGACTCCCATTTGTACACACTGTTGCAATCAAAGCACTCAAATGTTCATGAGCATCCAACACAAAACATCAGCAAAAGGGCTAATGGATTACTCCCTCCATTCCTAAATGGTAGTCCACTACGAAAGAAGTGCAATTTTCGGACCAAAAAATAAATTACTTCCCTGCATAAATGTTTAACTTTGCTGACAACAAATTAAAGAAATAATGGAGATCTTTAATTTGGCACCGAAAAACTTTATTTTTTATCGATAATTGCACCTCTTTTCGAAATGGAATACCATTAATGAACGGAGGGAGAGTTTGAAAAATAATAAACTGAAACATCATGATAGATCAATACTGTGTCAACATGACAAATCGTGAGGGGGTTAATATGTTCTATCAGACAGAGCTGAATAAGATGGCCATAATGATTTACTACAGGAGCTGGCCATATGTTCTATCTGTCCCATGGCTGATTGTGAAATATCTGATCCCAAAAACAGTGCAATTTAGAACTTAACATCGTGAAAAACAATTTTCAAACAGGAGCTAACAGAATTGAGCATCAATGATGCACGCGCTTCCAGAATTACTTGAAACCATCACAACAGAGTAACAGACGTAACAAAATGGACATAGATCACCTCAATCTCATGTATATTGGGTTTACATATGTTGAAGTAGTAAACATTATGATAATTAGCTTGTTGAATGCCAATTCCAGGCAAAAACCACAAGCAATAATATAAGCTTCATCTCCAACGACTAACAATAGTGAGCACAATAAGAAATGTAAATTACCTTCCAAAAGGAACAACTGGGCAAAGGATGTAAACAGAACCATCACTAAATAGGACAAATACCTGCAGGAGCGAATAGGACCATTACTTGATAATTGCATGCTGCAATACTGAGAATAACCAGTTCAATATAGGCACAATCATCAACCAAGCACAAGTTCAGTGATGGCACCTGAGTATGATTTAATAGATTTTGAAGTGCGAAATCAAGCAGAGAACGTGTGAGCTTGATGAGTGTGCTAACAGCATAAAAATATGAACTAACACATGATTGAGCAAGAAACAGATTTTACCTATTATGAAGATAAAGTATCCTGAACATAAATCAGATAAAACAGGACAGATGGATAATACATGATCGCAAGATAAGCCCATTAATGAGAGAGGTCAACAATTTTGCTTATGAGCCACATGGAATCAACATAATTCCTGACTTTTAGGCCACAACATTTGGATGTAATAATGTTGATTCATTCCCAAAAGTAAACCGTCAGACTCTCATCTTGTCAATTTTATCTATTTTAGTTCATGGATCTTCCAAACTCCAAAAAGCATTTAGCTTAGACTCTCTCGACAGTGCTCAATTTCGGCCCTTTCCATTCATTTCAGATGCATGATAGAACACCAATACATAGTCCGTACTCCTTAGCAAGGACATACAGAAATGCATTACCAAAAGATTCAACTTACGCTAAATCTGTCCCACAAGTGGTCACTTCCAAAAGAAAAATCAACAGGGCAGATTGATGCAGCATTCCGGCATCTACCTGGTTCCACGGGCTGCAAATAGTATTCCTGCTCCGGTTGCTCAAGAGCTGAAGATAGATCAAAAATTCTGCACAAAATATGGCCCTTCAGAAGTTCAGAAGGAGTGTCATCATATAAGAACATTTTGAGATGATAAGATGAGATTACATTTTTAGTACAACGACAAGCAAGACCGCATAACAAAGTTTTCATGGAAGCTATTGCGGTGGGGAGGCTGGATGGCTCATCTCTTATACTATCTACTCATTGTATGTAGATGATACTTATTAAGTCACCAATTGTCGCAAACGCAAACTGTTAGAAAATGTGCCCAACAATGTTTCAAGCTATCTAACACCCTCCTCACGTGCAACCCTGTCTTGCACGTGGAGCAACAAACATCCATACGTATTGCGATAGAATGCTAAAGGGAGAGACATATTTCTTTTCTTTTCTTTTTTTATAAGTAATAAAGTTTATTGAAATGGCATCAAGGGGATGCTCCCACGTATAGAAGAAATCGAGAAATAAAAAAGAAGAGAACAAACAAAAAATGCCCTCCCCCTCTACACTCCAAACATATCCAACAGATCGAAAAATTGAATCAAAGTGGGATTGCAATCCCTCGACTCTCATTTAAAGAGAGTAGAAATCAAAACTCTTAATTCTAAACAGTGGCCTCTCCTCCCCGTCAAAATATCTACGATTTCTATCTCTCAAGATTGACCACATCAAGCACAGCAGAATCATAATCCAAAGCTTTTGTCTTTCTTCTACCCACCCTAGCTACATACCATTCTTAAATAAGCCCCTTCACCGTCGAAGGAAAAACCCACAAGCCCCACGAAAGACTAACCGCAATCCAAAGCTCCTGGGCCACCAAACAGTGAATAAAATGCACCACTACACCACTGACTCCCCATCTATCAAGCACATGCAACACCGATTCACCATAACCATCGACGCAGCATAAGGTTATCTATAATGGGGATCGTATCATTTACCGCACAGTTGGAGCACGAGTACTCAAATAGCTTTCCATGTACTTGCTCCTCCAGCCAAAACTTGGTAATCACTTTTCACCTGAAAAGAATCCACCCCTCCCCACATCCCTCAACGCATATAGTTTTCCAATAAGATCCAACAATTCATCCAGTTCCCAATCTAGTACCTCCCGGCAAAGCATAACATCCCACCGCACCGAATTTCCTTCCAATTTGAGATAGTCTGCCACCACCGCTTCTCCATTCACCGCCAGCCTATGAAGCACCGACACGGCTCGGGGTCACCGTATCGCGGTGTCCGGACACGGGACACGGCGGGAAACGTGTCCGGCACGCCACGTGGAGGGGGACACGGCTTAATCGAATTTTTGGAGGGGGACACGGCTGGGGACACGAGGGAACACGATGAGACACGGCAGAGAGAGAGAGAGAGAGAAAGAGAGAGAGAGAGAGAGAGAGAGAGAGAGAGGAGAAGATGAAGAAGAACCATCGGATTGAAAAAAGAAGAAGAACAAGAACCTGTACGAAGAAGAAGGACGATGCAGTCCAGTCGATGAAATCCTTTCATCGCCGGCGATCGATGAAATCCTCTGGTCGCCAACGAGAGCTTCCAGATCACCGACGAGAGCTTCCAGTTGTGCTGCCTGCTGCGCCTGGGATTGTGTATATATCTATGTGAGTTTTATTACAGTACACACCCACTAATTTTAAGTTATAACACATTTACCCCTAAAAATTAAAAATTATCACAAATATACCCTTATTTTTACATTTTGCAACAAAAAATATAAAAAAATTAATATCTCTATATATATTTTATTTATTTATTTTTCCACGTGGCGTGTCCCCCGCCGTGTCCGTGTCCCCATTTTTTTAGAATGACCGTGTCCCCGTGTCCGTGTCCCCATTTTTTTAGAATTACCGTGTCCGTGTGTCCGTGTCGGTATCCGTGTCCGTGCATCATAGCAGCGCCAGCCGAAATATAGAAGGATAAGCATCACACAACCTAACATCTCCGCACCAAATATGGATCCAAAACTTCACCCTCCTCCCTTCCCCTGCCTTCATACTAATATGTCTGGAGAACTGCCCCATCCTCTCCTAATACCCTTCCAGAGACTCAACCCATGAGGCAATTGCGTCTCCTGCGATGACCATTCAACCCAACCCTCCCCATGCGTAGCACACACCACTTTCCTCCACCATCTATCCCTTTCACAGGCAAATCTCCACAACCATTTCCCTCACAAACTTTGATTGAAGATGAGTGGGAAAAATGCAAATAGAAAAACTTAAACAGAAGACCAAATTGCACCAAAGCTTACGCTGCTAGGAAATGGGTCCAATAATGCACATCAAGCTATCTAACAATATTAACAATTTGTTGGCTAATACTTAGTAATTGACCTACCTTAGAGTTTGATGGTTTGCTTTAAAGGTATAACATGCCTAAAGTGAGCCTCTGAAGTCAACTTTAATTAGAGTGGTGATGTGCGGAAGTTTAGCTTCCATTAGGGTTTCAAACTATGAAGCACGGATACGGATACGTGATACGGATACGATACGATACGGATACGCAGATACGTGATTTTTCCAAAAAGTAGGATACGATACGTTGGGGGATACGTTGAATATAAAATTAAATAAAAAATATATTATATATATATATAGGGAATGCTTCTTATCCGGGATTCCCGTTTCCGGACCTCCATGATCCGAACATTTTTTTGACGATCCGAGCCGTCCAATGTGTTCAGAAGGTGTTTTCCAAGGTCCACGCGGGAAATCTTCAAAAACAAATACCGGGAAGGGCTTGATCCAAGCAGTTTTTGCAAAAAATGTACATTTACATTTTTTGCAAAAACTGCTTGGATCAAGCCCTTCCCGGTATTGTTTTTTGAAGATTTCCCGCGTGGACCTTGGAAAACACCTTCTGAACACATTGGACGGCTCGGATTTTCCAAAATTAATTTGCAACACAAAAAAAAACACAAAAAACCTTCAATCAGGGAGCCCTGATAAGAAGATTTCCGTATATATATATATATATATATACTCCCAATATTTCGAGTTAAATAGCCTCTCTTGCTTAATATCAATAGATATTGTCGGGGTATTAATGTATCCGAAGTATACAAGATTGTTTTATTTTTCGAATGCTGAATAAAATAACCAATAAAAAGATTAAAAAAAATGCAAACTTTTTTAGACTTTTTTATTGTCTTGCAATTTTTATAGTTGGTCCAAATACCTTTATGATTTGTCTCATCTCTACAAATAAAAAAAAAATTCATATATTTGTTATTAGACAAAAAAAAAAAGAGTAACCTAAAAACGATAAGCTCAAAATATTAGCTTATGTTAGTTTTATCTTTGATGTTTAATGTACTTTTTTTAAAATGACAAATTTTTTTAAAAAAAAAAAACTGGGCCCGAATATCAATAAAACACGTTACAAGATGGAAAACCCAAAGTTAATTCTTAGCCTATCTTCTTAATTTTTGATGGTGTGTCTTTCCTAAACTCTGTTCAAATATTGTTTTTTCTCTTCGTGAAGATTAACTAAAAAAAAAATAGCAAAAGGTAGACCAAAAACTATTACAAGTTCACGAAGGATAATAAAATAATGAAACGTTACTGCCTTAATCTTTCATATTTTGCTTCCCGAATTTGGAACAAGTATTGAATATCACACCTAACTTATCTAAATTAGAGTGACGGGTGAGAGTCGAAGATAAATTATAACTCTTGGAAATTTTAGGTAAATGGAGGAACATCTTACAAAGTGAACAATTGTTAGGTAAATAAGGACATTGGTTATACATATATCTATTTTTTATAATCTAAAAGAAAGTCAAGAACATTTTTGTCACGACCCAAACCCATTACGCATGAGTTTGTGACACGGCCAGTGATTTACTTATCACCCCAGGCCTTTTTGTATCACACTTTGGAAAATTTTCTAAATATCCCAGGTCCATAAATAAAGAAACATTATAATACAAGATCAGAGCTGTCTAGTTTGCCCAACAAATACATACTCGCCTATTGGCGCTGAAATTACAAACATATGGCCCACACACTCATGCCACTTATTATAGCACAACACTTTATTTTCTTTTTTGCGCAATAAAGACTGCAAGCTCCAATAGATAATCACACACAGTGAGAGCCTCCTTAATCCTGATTTCCTGAAAGGGTTTCGTAAACACAAAACCATTCCAGTGAGAATTACGATATACCAGGGTTACATAATAACATGGGATCAATCAATCAGATAAAAACATGGCGTAAACGCAAAATTGATAACCATCAAATATAAACCTTGCTGCTTGCAACTGCAAACCGTAAAATCAAAATCCACATATCAAATAATCATCGTCATGGGTGGACTGCCGGCGGTAGCATGGGGAGCGACCCCAACAAAGGTGGGAAATGATATCAAATCCAAGCAATAGGATACCCGGCCGTATCCTCTCGATAGGCGCCAAAACGTTCAATCTCAACACCCAGATGTTATCATTGTAGGAAGGGTCAGCGTATTGACCCACGTGGAGGAGTCCCAAGTTTGACCTTCCAGTAAGGTGATGACAAATGTCACGCACCACCGTGTGACACGTGGCGATCCTTCGCGGCACTGACCGCTTGGAGCCATCAGCGCGGGCTACCCCACGCAGTAGCTCCCAGTTGCGCGCTCCTCAAAGCCCAACTGAGGAAACTTCTCCATATGACCATGAGTCTCATGACTGGCGCAGCCCAGATAAATGGGCAAGAGCACAAGAAGACAGTCCATGTTTAGCCCAAGTAATCATACTTGCTCTGGTCTGAAGGCAGGACCTGAGGGGCCCCCTGAGGCTTGGCTGTGGTATAGGCACGACCGAACAGGTCATGACCTTGCCCTCACGGGAATAAGGGAGATCTTGTGGTTTGGTGGCTATAAAAGGACAAGAGGTGCTCTGCGCGAGGGGTGAAGTAGCGCGACCGGGTAAGCCGCGCGGTGGGTAGCGTCACCCGCGCAGTCAGGATGTACGGAGAGGACACGTGTTCTCGTGTTATAGGGCGACGGCCTGACGCCTGATCATTGGCTCAGGTTGCCTATAAATATGAAACATTCCCTCACATTCCCAAGGTTGGATTCTAGAGAGAGAAAGTGGATAATCACTGTCTAGGAAGAAGAACATTCTTCCCAGTGAGAGCATTCCATCCTCTGGATCACTCTTGGGGCTGCCATAGATCAGTCCAAGCGCTATCTTCTGCCTTGGTCTCTTCTGTACACTCCTGCTCTGTTCTTCACCCTTCCCCTTGATCACTCTCTTCTCTTTGTCATTGTTTACTGTTAATCATCTCTTACATCTCCAGCTCATCCATCACAGAACCTATCCTACAACTGGCGACTCTGCTGGGGAGGTGATTTGGTTAATGGTAAACACACGAAGTGGTCTTCAAACGTTAGGAATGGCAGCTCGAAACCCAACCAACATCAATGAGTTAGTTCAAGACGGACCTTCTTTTGTGGAGGATGCTACTTCCAGTCAAGCTGGAAACAACGACGCTGGTGGTGGTAACCAGGGTGACCCCCCTGTAAACCTATTTCAGACCATGCAGACCGGCATCGCCCAGATGCAGGCCACTCAGATGCAACTCCTAATAGCTATTGCGGGTCTCACGGAGGTTATCACAGCGGCTCTACCAAGGGCACCACCAACACAGGCGGCTCAGCAGATCCATGCTGGGGTTGGACCAAGTGCACCGATAGCACCTGGGGCCGAACAGGCCCAAGGAGCTCAAGGTGCAGGTCCTGCTGGTGGTGGCCCACAGATCCTAAACCCAGTGAGCAACCAAGCCCATGTTATTCCAGCGGCTCAGGCCACTGGAACAGGTTCAGTTCATCAGCAGGGAGGCAATGGAGACAATGGTTTGCACCAAGCAGTTACCATGGCTGAGGTTCAGGCTCTATTTCAGAGAGAAAAAACCAAAACAACCCTACCCTCCCTGCCCAGCCCAGATATTCAACCACCTTACCCCCTGTCTGTCCTTCAGATGCCATACCCTGAGGGATATATACCCGCGAAGTTCATCAAGTTTGATGGCAAAGGAGGCAACGCACAGGAACATGTTGTCCGGTTTACTGAAACCTTGGGAGCTTTCTCAGGGGATTACAACCTCCGTTTGCGCGAGTTTTCCAAGTCCCTCACTGCGCGCGCGTACACATGGTACGTTAATCTCACACCTTACTCGATCTCCACGTGGGAAGATACGGTGAACCGCTTCTATACCAAATTCTTTCAAACGCGCAAGCGAGTCACAAGCTTGTCGCTAGTCAAGGAAGTGTAGGGCCACAGTGAAGACATAGTGGACTATATAAAGCGATTCCAAGACCGCGCGATGGATTGCCTCGAACCAGTTGAGGAGGAGCACCTAGTCGAAATCTGCACTGGCGGGCTCGCGCTAGAATTCCAGCCATATCTCGTTAATGTCAAAATCCAGACCTTCTCCGCACTGCTGGAGGCAGCATATAAGCTAAGGTACACTGTCGTGCGTTCCTCACGTGTGACCCAGAACAGCTGGAAGGGCAAGAAGTTGCAATCCGTTGCCTCGGCTGCTACTTCCACTCAACCTTCGCGCAAGTCGCAAGGGGGAAGAGGCAACAGAAACGGTACTGGGGCTTGGAAGAAACAGAAAACGTTCAAGGATGCTCCTGCAGCCCCGGAGTACCCCGGCAGCCTAGAGGAGGTGAGAGAATTGGTCAAGGAATGGGTGGCAGATGGAGAGCTGATACTGCCAGAAATCGAAACGCCCCCATCGCGCGCAGACAGAGAAAGTCCGAAGTATTGCATGTATCATCGCCATACCAAGCACCCGACGAGTGAATGTTGGACGCTGAAGAGAATCTTCAAAAAGAAGCTAGACAACAACGAGCTGCGCATTACGACCAAGCCTCAAGATGTGCGCACGAACCCCTATCCCGAGCACGGGACAGCCAACATGGCTGAGTGCTTCGATTTCATGAGGGACATGGAGGCGTACGATTACGAGGAAACGTACGACTATGAGGAGACCTACGAAGAGGTCTATGGCTATGACGAAGGCTACTGTTATGACAGATCGTACGCACGCACGGACGAGGGGGAATACGAAGATGACGAGTATTACGAGGAGGCTTACATGACCTCTTTTTACGATGAGATTGATGAAATTGCGGGGTACGATACTCCTGTGGTAGTCCCTGATCCAGAGAGTGGGGCCAAGGTTCTGCAGAACAGCACAAAGTTCAGAGCCTTCTTTGACGGCATGGGATTCTCTGCACGCGCGCGCCTCGAGATGACTAAGGCTATTGTCGCTATCGCGCAAGAAGGGCATGAGGCATGCGCCGCGGAAGGAGGATCCATACCCAGAACTATCAGGACAGACTCTAACACTATCTCCTTCACCGATGCTGACAAGAGGGTTCAATACTCGCACAACAGGCCGTTGTATGTCACCGCATACATCAACGACGTAGAACTCAAGCGCGCATTCCTGGACGGAGGAGCATCTATCAACATTATGCCACTCGCCACGCTGAAGAGAATTGGCCTGACTGAGGAGAAGATGGTCAAATCATTCATCGGGATTACAGGGTTCCAGGGCGACAGGAAAAACTCGCTTGGGTATGTTGTTGTTAACCTCTCAGTAGGACCCATTTGCGCGGCTACGAAGTTTCACGTCATCGACGCGGAAACAAACTACCACATCATCCTGGGACGGAGCTGGATGCACAAATATGCAGTAGTACCTTCCAGCTACCACCAATGCCTCAAGGGAATTTGGGCCGGTAAGCAGGTGACAATAGGGGCATCAGAAAGACCGTTTGAAGCTTGCGAGGCCCATCTCTCCGATGCGGTGTACTTCACTGAACTACAGGAGGCCTTTAGCGCGGTAGTCTCGAGACCACTTGGGGTGAAACTCCCTAAGTGGGAGAACTTTAAAGGCGACAAGGGGGCATCAGCGAGCCAGCCGTGCCCATCAATGCAGAAGGAAGGGACGCCCGCAAGCAAACGGAACCAACCCGCAGCAAGCGTGTCAGGACCAAGGAAGGTCACAAAGGTGAAAGAGGGTGGAAGGACCGTCTACTGTTTATGACGGGGCGGCGGGCCAGACAGCCAGACTGAGGCGTCTGACCTGCGCTGCCTAGAGGATGACGGGATAGAGAGCGAGAAAGAAATTCCAGAGCCCACCGCAGAAGAAGAAATTGTAAAGCCAGAACCCGCGCCAGAGTGCATGCAAGATGGTCCGAAGCCTCAGCCCGAGGTTTTGGAAGAAGTCAATTTACGAATCGGAGAGGGCACTCCGAGGCCCGTCTTTGTTAGTGCGGCACTCGAAAGCGGACTGAAGGGAAGACTGATATCACTGTTGCGACAATACAGCGATGTATTCGCATGGCACTACAAGGAGATGCCAGGGTTGGACGCTGGATTAGTGTCACACCACCTAAACGTATTCCCAAACTCTAAACCTATCAAGCAAGGTCAGCGCAAGTATCAACCCGACTTAGAAGAGAAAATCAAGGAAGAAGTGGAGAAGCTAAGAAAGGCAGGCTTCATCCAGCCGACCCAGTATCCACTCTGGCTTGCGAACATTGTGTCTGTGAAGAAGAAGAACGGACAAATTCGGGTGTGTGTCGACTTCCGCGACATCAACAAATCGTGTCCAAAGGATGAGTTCCCGCTGCCCCACATTGATACATTGGTCGACGCAACATTTGGTCACCAAATGTTTTCCTTCATGGACGGGTTCAGCGGGTACAATCAGATCAAAATGGCCCCAGAGAACGCGGAGAAG
This sequence comes from Gaultheria prostrata, assembly GCA_036023075.1. Lineage (NCBI taxonomy): Eukaryota > Viridiplantae > Streptophyta > Magnoliopsida > Ericales > Ericaceae > Gaultheria > Gaultheria prostrata. The sequence continues at coordinate 3,950 of JAXBDA010008178.1, read as the reverse complement.
ACAGCTTTCAGAACCCCATTGGGGAACTTCTACTACACTGTAATGCCATTCGGTCTAAAGAATGTTGGCGCCACTTATCAGCGCGCGATGACAGCAATCTTTCACGAAATGCTGCATCACATAGTGGACGACTATGTGGACGACTTGGTGGTGAAGTCCAACGAAAAGTTCGACCACTTGGAGCACCTGGAGATGGTATTCAAGAGGTGCAGAAAGTTCAACATGAGAATGCGCGTTTGGGGTTGCGTCAGGAAAATTCTTAGGGTTCCTTGTCCACAGACACGGAATCGAGGCTGATGAAGCGAAAATCAAATCAATAGTGGAAATGCCCCCACCCCACTCCCAAAGAACCCTAAAGAGATTTCTTGGAAAGGTGTCTTATCTGCGAAGATTTATCCCAGCCCTGGCGAAAATCTCGGCACCTTTCAGCGATCTACTGAAGGGAAAAGCAAAGTTTGAATGGCGCGCGGATCATCAGCAGGCCTTCGAGAGAGTCAAAGCTGTTTTAGAAACGCAACTGGCGCGGCCGTGGCACAATTCATCAGAGAAAACATCATCTGTCGTTTTGGTATACCCAGAGTTATACTATCTGATAACGGGACACCGTTCATTAACAGAAGTGTGGGAAATTTGCTAGACTCTTATTCTATCGAGCATCATACGTCTTCAGCTTACTACCCGCAGGGGAATGGCTAAGCGGAGGCCACAAACAAGACCCTGACACGGATAATGAGTAAACTCCTGGATGAAAACGGAGGGGCATGGGCCGATCACTTGATCACGGCTCTTTGGGCATACAAAACATCGAAAAGAAAGGCCACGCGCACAAGCCCCTTCAATCTCGTCTATGGCGCTGAGACAGTCCTCCCAGTGGAATTGAGTGTACCTTCCGCGTGGCTGGCACTGGCCGCGGAAGTAACCGAGGCGGAGCGGCGCGCGGACCTCGAGGCCTTGGAAGAAAGAAGGCAGGTCGCGGCGGACCACCAACTTCAGTATTGGGAGTCAGTGGCCAGGTTTTACAACAAAGGTGTAGTCCCGAGAGAATTTGAAGTTGGCGATCTCGTCTGGAAGGCGACCATGGACGTCATGAGGAACGTAAAGCTCCCGAAGTTTACCCCGAAGTGGGAGGGACCTTACGAGGTCATCAAGTCAAGTTCAAGCGGGCACTACAGGTTGTCCAAGGTCGGTGATGGCCACCTCACGGGGCCCATAAACGTCAAGTTCATAAAGAAGTATTATCCGTAGTCTTTCAGTTTGAGGCATTGTTCCTGGTGAGCCAGCCAGAGGCTTATCTTTTGTTTCTTTTATCCGCTATTGTATTTCATGATTGACGGTTCCAGTCAAATCTTTAATGATAGCGAAAGAAAGAGTAGCGGAAAAAAACAGCATAAACTTCCATGAGTTATACGATGGGGCAAATCCAGTACATCAAAAAGAAAAAAAGAAAAAAACAAATACAAATAAACCCTACACGCGCGCAGGGAACAGGCCCTTGGAAACTGGGTCGTTGACATCAACAGGAGCCTCATGCGCAGCACCGAGGGCATCTTTCTCCTGTACAATGACGCTCAGCTCCTCTTTCTTCTTCTGAAGATCGGCCTGCATATCCTCAATATCCTTCTGTAACTCAAGGATAGTGAACTCCCTGTCTGCAATAAGAGGCAACAACTTGATCTCCCTGCGGCGCTCATGAAGCCTGTCTAAATGCGCGATGACCCAGCTGATATCAAGGCCCAAGTCTTCCAGATCCATGAAGCTGGCCCTGACACTTTTATAGAAGGAGGTGGTGAATTCCATTAGCATGGTCTGGTGCAAGGTCTTCAACAGGGCGCAGAAGTTGTCCAGCCACATCCCGCCCATCACCTCACTTTTCACCTTGAAACCCGCGAGTGTCCCCGGGTGTGTCTGATCAACCCATTGTAAGATGAGCACATTGGCCCCAGCCACGCGGAACTGCTTGAAAAGTACCCTGCCTGTCTGAACAGAAGATTCACCAACCACCCTGACAGAAGAATCAGAATGACCAGGGGACTGAGCGGTCTGGCGTTGCTGAAGCTCGCGCCTGGCAGGCGAAGGCGGGTGCGAAGGCACAGAAGTCCTATCATCTTCTGCCATTGCATCACGGTCTGGAGGAGTAGTTTCAGGCGTCTGGACTACCCTGGGGCTCCTATCATTTTTATGAATACCTGCGCCGGTGCGGGGCCTTGCGGACAACGGTTCAGTACGGACCTGCGCGGTAAAAACGGTTTGCGGCGGCGCGTCATCTTCTTCAAGGGGCTGACTCTCTTCAGATGTTAGACCTTCATAATCACTGTCAGAATAAGGCTCAATCGCATACCCCTTGCCAAAGCCCTCTTCTGCGTCTTATCCCCCTTCCTTAGAGGTATGTTCAGCCACAGAAGGCTTATCAACCCATCCCGAGACTCGGCCCTCGAGCATTCTGTCCAAGGAATCACTTTTTCGCTCGCTCAGCTGCTCGAGAAATTCTCTCCTTTCCTTGGCTTGGGGATGTGTAGGGTCATCGAGCTCTGGATCACCGCCAGCTTGCTAGCTGGCTCAGAGCCCTCCTGGCGCGCCACCACCACGCTGAGAGGGACATTATCATCATCATCATCACTATCACCCTGCTGCTTGGGGGGGGGGGGGGGCGCCGCGCAACTCAGGAGGGAGGAGTGGCTCCCCAGCGACAGTTCTGCGCTCCAACTCCTCTGCCAACTCCTGACCAGCGCAAACAACTGTATCGCCCTGAACAGGAGGCGGAGAAGCGCGAGGAGAAGAACGCCGCACATTGATGGGTTGTCCAGTATCAGCCTGCAGAAGAGAAAAGCAATTAGAACCAAGCAGACGTAAAAAAAAAAAAAAAGGAGAAGATGAATGGGAAGGGAAATAAGGGAAGAATGAGTGTACCCTCGCTAATCTCCTCCGAGGACGCTTTTCAACGGGACCTTCCGGAATGTCCTGCGTTGCCTGCGATCGAGTGCGCACCCTGGTGCGAGCACTAACACCTGCCAAAGAGGATATCGGCACAGCTGTTTGAACACCAACACTCGCCGCTCCCACGCCCCTTTTCAGAGCCCAGCGGCTCCGAACGCCGCACCATCCAGCAGTCTACGACTTCATAGTGCGCAGGGTCAAGTCCGGCTTATACACCACGCGCAGTCTGCCAGGTTGCGCGTTCCCCTGAACAAAGTTGTAGAAAGAATCCAAATTCTTTCTCCAAAACAGACGGTAAAGAGGGGTTACCAACGGAATACGGAGTTTGTCCGGGAAGCGCCAATATGTAACCCCATCTAGAAGTGCATCGGAATAGCTCAACAAAAGGCGGTTGAAAGCCTCTACAAACTCCGAAGGCTCGGGCCCTGCGCCTGGAACAACTTGGTCATACCCCAGCTGACGCGCTACCCTGTCCGGGCGATAGACGACCGTCTTGCGACCCTCAGAGCTCATAAAAGGAAGGAAGCATGGGCGGCTCATAGTAAAAATACTAATCATCAGCCCACGCCTCTCCATCTGTTGGTCGGAAAAGTCGACCTCTTTGGGCACATTAACAGAACTATAACTGCAGATTCCATCCAGAGCCTGGGTATAAGGGCGCGAATACAGCCGAGCCTCATCATCCATATAATCCTCCCACAGCTTCGAGATCGAGGTATTATCCCAGCGGAGTATGATGGGCCAAACAGGACCCTCCAACGTCACCTTGTAGCGCCCATCTGCCTCCTTGATAGGGCGCCCGCGCTCGTCAACCACTCTTTTGGAAACTTGCGGAGGGAACTTCCGCGCTCTAGGGGCCGTTGAAGGAAAATACTCGTAAACAAGCGCAGTCAGAAACTGGGTATGAATCATAGAAGCGATTGCATAGCGACCTGCTGACCTTGCAAAATCCTCGGAAAGCCGGTCGAGTTGGCGGAACAAATGACCAAGGAAGAGAGGCCCCAGGGGAAACCGTT
>JAXBDA010008177.1:0-15502 GCA_036023075.1 Gaultheria prostrata | reverse complement strand
TAACTTCCAATCCAATTATGTCAACAAAAGTCTTTTTTTCTATATATAATAAAAGAGGTTTTGGATATTTCTATAATTAATCTTATTATTCTTTCTAGTACAAAACTTCCGTCGATTTGGCTTCATTATATCGTTTAGTTCAGTTTGAGTTTTAATTTATTCTATAATATATACTACTTTAATAATTAAATATTATATGAATTATGCCATTCCAGTCGAATAAGTGAAATAGATCAATTGGTGGGTGTAGAGAGTAGCATAGTGTCTGTTATTACTCTAGAATAGCCATACAGTTTTTTAGACGACAATAATCCAAGCCTATACTGGCACTATAATATCAGATTGGGGAGGAAGATTAGAATTAGTAATTGATAGAAAAGCAAGTATATGGGCTCGGGTGAGTAGGAAACAAAAAATACGGTCCACCCCGGTGAACTCATGCGGTTCCGACGTGCCCAGAGGCCAGAGGCTAATCTGTTCACGGTCCGTAGGACCAACACCATTCGAAGGTGGGTGGCCCGCCCCGCCTAGAACAGTCATGTTTGACTGGGCTTACACACATTCGCTCACTTACGCTGTCCCCCCTCAGCTCACCCTAGCCCCGGGCCTTTTGCTCTTCTAACGTAAGCTCCAAGGCTTCACACCAAGTCTTCACTGACATAATATGCATGCTTAAGTAGGGTCAGGCAGAACCGTTGTTGCCTGATGGGAACTTCTCCGGGGCGAGGTACTACCACCCCTGCTGGATCAACTGTATAAAATAAATTTCAATGAGATCTGCTGCTATTGAAAGGGAGCTTGGGAGAACCAGGTACCTCAGTCGATAAGAAAGATTCCCTATGGTCGATCTATATAAATAACCCCCAACCTATACTTTACTAATAAAAAGGGGGCTAACGTGCCCCTGTATGAAAGTCAGTACTAATCTAACAAATCTTTTCTTGTTGGTCGAGGGAATGGAATTGTTTTTACTTCCCAAACAGATCTGGTAGTACCTGGAACTGAAGTGGGAGCTCTAGAGGGGAGGCCCTCCAATGCATCGATGCCTTTCATCAGACGATCAATCTTGTCTTCTATGCCGCTAGAAGCAGAGGCAGAAGCTCTATCTGTGTCAGTAGTCAGTATAGAGACCTGGATCATAATATCTGGGATACGGCACCATTGTCCCAACTACACCTAGGCCATCCTCGGTCAATAGAAGGGGACCGATCTCCCTGGAAAAACATACCATTTCACACCAAACTCATAATGGCATATTCTGGATGACAAATTGACCGATTAAAGTGAGTGATGAGAAATCTATACGAATATAAACCATCACAGTTAACAATCCTTGATATACTGGGACAATATGAATTTAGTTTACCAAGAACATACCCGTCCAGTTCTTCTCATCCTTTAGGCCTTTCATAAAACACATAGAAGGCAATTTATTACGTTTGACTTATATGCTAAAACCCACTTATATATCAGTGTAACTCTAAATAAATGGAAAAGAACAGATAAATATTAACAAACGGAGCAATCAAATGTTTATTAACAACAGATCTAAGACTACCAATCTAAAGAGCAATCAAACGTTTGTCAACTCCCTTAGGCCACGTTGACTTCTGGTGTACCCAATCGTGCTCTCGTCTTGATCTCAGCCATTAGTCTCTCTCTCTCTCCTCACATGTGTGCGCTCTCGTCTTGATCTCAGCCATTAGTCTCTCTCTCTCTCTCCTCACATGTGTGCGCAATACTGGATAATTTTCCAATACACCATACACTCTCTCCCTTGCCTATAACGGCATGTCTGGATGCTGAATTTGATTTTGGGTGGATACAGAAGGAGGATAGATTTGTAACGGGGTGGATTTGTAATGAGGACCGGCCCACTTCATAAGAAGGGTGGATTGTATGTCCGGTGTTTGGATGGTTTTTTGAGGAGGGGAATTTGGAAGGTAGATATGTAAAGGAGATAAAATAGTAGTACTTTCTTTGTTTTATAGTTGAAATAGGGGATAACAATAAATTAGACGTCTTGGGTGGATTGGAGGGTCTTAGAGAGAACTCATTGGGGGTACTAATTAATAACTGGGTCGGGGGATAAATATTGAGTGGGTCCGAGATTAGTCGGTCCAAAATTAATGCTCCTCTCATCCTCCATCCAAACAAGGCATAAGGTAGTAAATTTTCACTTCCACTGGTATATTTCACATTAGTTGCCGGAGATGCTCACACAAGGGTTCCTCATTTTCATCAATTTTAATCATCTCTCATGATTTCTTATCTATAGATTATTTCTCATTTGTTAAAATCAACATTTGCTAAAATCAAAAGCAAATTACTTCCTCGTTTGCTAAAATCACAATTGATTTTAGCAAAATGGAAAACTCAACTATAAAAAAATGTGATCGAATCTCTTTTTTCACCCTTTATTTTCTTGTCCTAACAGAAATTTCATTGGTGCAAAAGTTAAAACATTTTCTCTTACCCCAAAGAAAATTTGTATTTATAAATTAAGGAAAATGCGGTAAAAAGAAAAAGAAAAATGAGAGGAAAATAGAAGGAAAGTAGGAGGAAAATGATACTCCTATTATACACAAAACTCAACTCCAAATCAAATAGCGTAAGGAGAAATTTTAATTTTAATTACTTTTCTCTCCCTTTCCGCGAGTTCCAAACAAACAATTAAACAATTTTCAGTTGAGAAAAAGAAAAAAAACAATTAAAATATTTTCGCAAAACCCAAACAGAGGTAAAGAAAAGCTCCGTTTTTTTTTCCAAATTCCAAAGCCTATATATATTGGTCTGGTTGCTTTCTTCTGACACTGAGCTGCGAAATGGCTGAACCCAAATCCGAATTCGCCGTCACAGATCAAACGCCGGCGGCGGCCGCTAAATCCTTCGTTTTAGCTGACCTCAACGTTGACCTAACTGAATCCGACGGCAACGATTACGTCCCCGTCTCCGCCGCTGCTCCAGCTTTCACCACCACGTATCTTACTCTCCTCTCCCGCTTTCAACCAATCATTTTTTTATTCTCTCTGTCAAATTTCCCTACGAATTTCTATTCTGCTTTTGCTTTCGTTGATTAAAAAATGTACGATGTTTTCCCAAAATCATTTTTGGGAAGCTAATTTGTTCTGTTAGGGACCTTAGGGTAAGTGATGCTATTGTGCTAAATCCCTTGTATTAACCTGTTTGGGTGCTGAGAAAACCAGGAAGGGAAACGGAAAAAGAAATTGTGCATTGTCTAGACTTCTATTGAGCAGATAATTTTTTAGACTGTAGCCATTTCCAGGCCTTTACACGAATCTTTTGCTTAATTTTGATTGAATTTTTTAGTAGAAGCTTCGTTTGATATTTAGAAATAATGGGCAAGCCCAAATCTGCTCAAAAAAATTTGAGTGAAAAAGCTTTGTTAATGGCAAGAGTAGTGTCCGTTCAAAAAAATGGCAAGAGCAGTGGTAAATTTGAATGTCATAGAGAAGCCTCAAAAAATTAATGGAAAGAACCTTCGATTCTTCATTCATTTGGGTGAAAAAGATGAGTAGTAAAACCTATTGTAATTTGAGTTCGAGTGCAGGAGTGGTGACTTTGTAAAGTCATTTGGAGCCTTTTCGTCCAAATTTAAGTGTGGGCCAATAATGGTGTGAGGAGTGGAGATGCCCCGTCATCATATTTTCTCCATGTATATTTTCTCGAAAAATATTGGGTGAGTGTGATAGTTGAGGATGACGTAGCGCTTCAGAGGGGAACTAAATTTCTTAGTTGCATGTAAGAGCTATCAGCTATCATATTGAATTTTCGCTAGGTATTTCAGGTATATAGGGAGAGAAATTTCTGGGTTTGGTTGCAAAAGTAGGTAAATGTGAAAATTTATTGCGTGTATTGATAAATTATATTTTGTTCAGATTGTATCTTCTTGTAGACGAGCATACCATTAAATGTTATTGATATTTAGCTGCAAGTTTGAACGATTATGATATTTGCAGTTTCCATGTTTGCGTAGGTTGATGTATGCCGAAAACAATCATGATAAAGGATCTTTAATTAGTAAAGATGCTGATGTTGCGGATGGAGAAGGTAAACAGTTAAAAAGGTCAGCAAAATGCCGTTCAAGAATTAGTAAGGTAGAGTACCCTCTTGACTGTGGAGCTGATGCAGATGCTGATCAGCATGGTCAAGGGGTTTCCTCATCACGTGAGGAGAAAGTAAGCAGCCTTAAAACAGTGAGTTTTCTATCCCTTCAATTATTTTTTCTTCGATTCTATGAATTGGTTTTCTGGTTTGTGATTTGCACTATCTATTTCGCAAGAGAGTATGTAACAACAACTGCATGTACATCCACAGTATCCACTCAATATGCAGAATCATATGTTAATTCACTTATTCGGGTGCTTTTAAAGCATTCATGGGGTAATAGAGTTACCGAGTATATGAAAACCAGTGTCTAGGATGTTGGTAGTTTTTGAGTCGTGTCAATTAATCTGCTTATGGAAAAAGCTTTTTCTCCTCCAAACTTCCTTGTAGAGTTTATGTGAATGCAATGGGTTAAATGTATGCTTAGGATCAGTTTTGGTATGTCGTCTGAACAATCCAATGCATGTAGGGATTGGTACACGTTGCAAGGAAGATGCCCAAAAACGCGCATGCTCATTTTTTACTGGGCTTAATGTATCAAAGGATGGGTCAGCCACAAAAGGTAGCTTTCATAAATTTCCCATTTCTTGCTTTCGGGTAAAAAGGGATGCTTTAAATCTAAAGTTGGATGTATTTTAGGCGGTTTTGTCATACGAGAAGGCAGTGGAGATCTTACTTCGCAGTGATGAAGAGATTGACCGGCCAGAGTTTCTTTCACTGGTTCAGATTCACCACGCTCAGGTGCACTAGTTGTTATGTAGAGGTTGATATTCTCCTAAGTTTGGAGGTACCAATTTGGTGAGTTATTGTAATGGTTAACAATCCGGGACAAATGTTTTTACCTCTGTAGTGCCTTCTACTTGGAAGTTCAGGGGATTGTAATCCAGAAAGGGAACTTGAACCTAAAGAGCTTGATGAAATTCTTTGTAAGTTGAAGGAGTCAATGAAGTCGGATATTAGACAGGCATCTGTTTGGAATACTCTAGGCATGATACTTCTTAAAACTAGTCGTGTGCAGGTAAAGAACTCTTAATTTTTCTTTCCTGTTGGTTCTCTGTTTTCATTTACTAACATGGCTTATACCATTTTTTGCAGAATGCTATATCAGTGTTGTCATCTTTATTAACTACAGTTCCTGATAACTTGGACTGCCTTGGAAACCTTGGGATTGCTTACCTTCAAAGGTAGGAGGGCATATGATTTGGCATCATTCTCGTTTTAAATGATTGTAGTTTGCTGGTGCTGGGTGAGAGAAGGAAAAATTAAACAGAAACAGGAAGTATTTATGACTAGGTTGAGAATCACTCCGAGAGTTACTAGAACACAATGGTAGCCATCATAACCTTCAGTCTACAGGAGGTACGTAGGAATAGGGAGTGATCTGTAATTAACAAAAGTAAGAAAAACTGCTACTTCATGTTAACAAGGTGTAATACAAAAAAAGAAGAAGAAGAAGAAGAAGAAGAAGGTAAAGTCATGCCCTATGTATATTGGAAGATGTCCCTAAAACTTATTTGTCATGCTACCTGCTTTCTTATCTTGTTCAAAATACAAAAAGAAACTGATGGGAAATGGTAATCTTGCTACTACAAATCTCAGTCTTGTACATAGTTCTCAATGTGAAAGAGTTTCTAGTGAGTAATTACTTAATTGATGCAAGTAATTGTAGGATATTGCACATCCTCATTTCAGGGCATCATGCAAATTAGTCCTTCTGTGGTCAGCGAGCTTATAGTTTAGTAGATTGTTTGGATCCATTTTTATTTGTGCTATCACTCCTTTCCTTGTTTGAGCAGCAATTCTCATTGCAGCTGGCTTCGTGACTAGTTATGTCTCCTTCGTATCTCTCTCAGTTTTGAATTCATTTTGAGTTATCTCCGAGACGTCACTCTGTTCTTTGTCCGTGCAGTGATTCTCATTGCATTTGGCTTCATGGCAAGTTCTCATTAACCACTCAAGGCTACTGAGAGGGATAAGACTATATATGACTCCTCTATTGTGCTTTCTGCCATTAAGTGTCTGCTTTCTGATTTAGATCTTCCCTCGTGCCCCATTTTATTGTACATCCAAGAATTCTCATTTTGATCACAGGATCAACCATAAAGATATCTTAGGAATTTGTTTTGGGTAATTATTTGATATCATGCCTGCAGTGAGCATAATACTAACCTTGATGTTTTTCTGATTCTTCAAATCCTTACTCTTGAATCCACTTTCTAGTGGGAATTTGGAGCTTTCAGAAAAATGTTTCCAAGAGCTGATTTTGAAAGATCAGAACCATCCTGCTGCTCTAGTCAACTATGCTGCCATTCTTCTGTGTAAATACGGTTCAGTTGTTGCAGGTAAAATATTGGTTATTCTGACTTAATGTCTCGTGCTCTTACATTATTGGCCTGTGACTTTGAATGCTTGCATAGGATACTGTACGATAATGGTGTGAAATATTATTATTTCATTACGAATTGTCACTTCATCTTCCCATGATGATATCTATTGGTGATGTCAAAGACTCATCCTCTTGCAACTCCCTCCTGTTACTCAGGTGCTGGAGCAAATGCGGGTGATGGGGCTTCAGGGGATCAGATTACAGCTGCCAATGTTGCGAAGGAATGCTTGTTAACAGCACTAAAAATAGATTCGAAAGCCGCCCATTTGTGGGGAAATCTTTCTAATGCATATTACATGGCCGGTGATCATAAAAGTTCTGAGAAATGCTTGGAGAAGGTCCTGTTCAATCATTTTACTTCCCTTTTTCAGATTACTCCTTTATTATCTCATTCCTGTAATCTTACGATTTCTGGTCGGATTTTTTCCGCGAGAATAATGAGAACATAGGTTTTGCCTCACTTGTTCTCTTATCAACAGTAAAAGTTTTCTAGTACATGCATCTGATTTCATCGTAATTGTCTTTCCATTCCTTTTAGTAAGCCATTGCAATGTTTTTCAATGCTCACTACTCTTTAGGCTGCAAAATTGGAGCCCAATTGCCTCGCTACAAGATATGCTGTTGCAGTCCACAGAATCCGGGACTCAGAAAGGTCTCAGAATCCTGCTGAACAGCTATCCTGGGCTGGAAATGAAATGGCTTCTGTACTTAGAGAAGGAGATTCTGTTTTCATTGAACCTCCCATTGCATGGGCTGGGCTTGCAATGGTCCACAAGGCCCAACATGAGATTGCAGCAGGATTTGAAATTGAACAGAATGAATTGGTTGAGGCTGAAGAGCGTGCCATATACAGTTTAAAACAGGTAATATTTGGTTTTCAGCTTTAAATTAACAACTTATGAGGTTCAGAAATTGTGAAGTACAAGGACAATATCTCCCTCACTAACTTTCACATTCAAGTAGCTTTTGATAGCTTTAAGAGAGATTGAAAATAGTTATTAACTTAGTTACCAATCTGTTGTGGCATTTTACATGAAATATTTAGTCTGACATAGGCACCATCTGGTTAGATCCATTTGCCCTTAACACTGTTTTGTGGAGAGATATGTCTGATAGAATTGGATCAATGGTACATTCATTGTACTGTTTTGGGTTGTAAATCATTCAACGCGACATTTGAGTGGGTAGAAGGTTCTTAGTGTTAGAAAGGAGCTTAATAGTGGTAGTATAGAACTTTTGCATGTCTTTAGGAATTGGTGTCGGGTCTATGCATTCTTTTTGCATCTTGTACCCTTATTTCTGCTGCTGGTGTATCTTCATTTGAATAGGCTATAGCAGAGGACCCAGATGATCCCGTCCAATGGCATCAACTTGGCGTTCATAGTCTTTGTACTCAACAATTCAAAACATCACAAAAGTACCTCAAGGCTGCAGTTGCCCGTCTGAAGGAGTGCAGCTATGCTTGGTCAAATCTTGGTATCTAACTTTACCAGATATCCGTAGTATCTTTTCTTTTCTTCATTGCGTCGCATTTGTTGATATGTTTTTTCTTTTTCTCCTGTTGGACGTTGGCTCTCTTTCCTTTATGCTTGTGTGAAATTTATTGCACCGCTAGGGATTGCACTGCAACTATCAGAGACGTCATCACAAGCTGAAGAAGTATATAAGCGGGCTTTGTCTTTGGCAACAGCCAAACAGGCACACACTATTTTTTCCAACTTAGGAAATCTTTACCGGCAGCAAAAGCAATACCAATTAGCGAAAGCAATGTTTTCAAAGTCACTTGAATTGCAACCTGGCTACGCTCCTGCTTATAACAATCTGGGTCTTGTGTTTGTCGCTGAGGGTAGATGGGAGGAAGCCAAGTACTGCTTCAACAAGGCTATCCAGGCAGACGCACTGTTGGATGCTGCCAAGTCTAACATGATTAAAGCACTGGCCATGTGTAGAGTGTGTACCAGCTTGTCATCATGCCTTGTTAAAGATTAAATGTTACTCAAAAAAGGTTGTGTGTAAATAGCTCCATATTGGTACACATGCCATCTCCCGTCATTCCAGTTACCATTTTGTGTTCTATTATTCAAGAACTTGTGTGATTTTCTTGAGAAGAAATGCAGTATAAATTTGAGTAGCAATAGATGTTAATTGCTGTCTCCATGTCAAATGTTTGTGCGTAAAGAGTATCCTATAGTGCACCTCCACACACTTGTGTGGTGTCCCTAGTCAGCACCAAAACGCCCTACAATCCTGTAGTATGGAGGTGCACTACGGAATTCCCAAATTCCTATCCTATATTGGCGGCTCTAACTTGCAAGTAGTAGTTGATTCTAGGGTTTCATACATTAAGCTACAAGCAGTATACTGTCATTGCACACGGGATCCAAGACATTTTCGAGCCTTGGTGGAAGCATTTCACGCATACGGCGTTCGCAAAGGACCTTGAAATTGCCGTAGTGGTAAGCTAAGCATGCAACTACGGAACTACCCATCAATTACTGGCTTAATTTGGCCTCAGCCAATAATTCTATTCTTCCTTTGTTCTTTAGTGATCCTCTTCAAAATTAGACTTCAGCTTCAAAGGTTTCCATTTCTATCTAGCCTAATACTAGCGTTTGTGCGGTTCGATACACCGGACAATTAAAAAAAACCACATCGATTTTTTTGTCATTCTCGTGTATTGAACAGGCACCACGGTAATTCCCGTAGATGTTAGTTCTCGTAAATGCTTAGGTAATTTTTTCTATTTTGGAGAGGGGTATTAAGTTATCCGGGTACCATTTTCGTTCCCAAACCAAGTATAATTTCGTGGGACCGGGATAAGAAGAGGGGGTATAACTTATACCCCATGTGTAACTCCCAGCCAATCGAGGCCTTATGTTAAATAACCATTAAATGAGATTGGGTTTAGACATTACTAGTACAAAAATACCCTCATTCATTACATAGAGAAATCTCTGTCCTTCCATCTCTCTCTCTCTCTCTCTCTCTCTCCACTTTACAAGTAACCATTCACTCATTCTCTCTCTCTGGGCCTCTATTCTTTCCCATAAATGGGGTTTCTCTCTTGTTCTTTTTGTGGAGAAACCATTTGCCCTCAAATCCTCCATTTTCCAGTAATACTGCCCCCCCTTTCAAGTTTTACCCATCTAAACCACAATTTTAGCATTTATTCAATGCAAAAATTGATTCAAACCCAACAAACACTGAAAGCTAAAACAATCACACACACAATATAGAATATGAAAACAGTAAAGGGATCGACAACAGAATTTACGTGGTTTCCCAAAACAGCATACCTCCACGGGAGCGAGAGCAAATCTTTGTTATTTTATTAAGTTGTCCAAGGTTTTTGCAATGGAGAGTATTTTTACAAGTACTCTATTCCAACCCTAATTACACCGTACCCCCACACAGCCTAACACAAACTGTTGAATCCATGATGGGTCAGATGCATCGCTGCATCTGGCCTTGCCTAGAACTTCTCGGTACCTCTCCATATGGGCCACTTGTTCTAACAAACACTTATTCAAATCCCAGCACATGAATTTCACGATTGGCTCCCTTTTTCATCCCGTGGCCCTTATTCAACATTTTGCCAAAAATTAATTCAAGCCTATGAGACACTATAAGAAAATTGCCCTATTGCAAGGAAATTACTTTTTCCTCGCCTTTGTGTACAGAATAGGTGTTGAATATTTTCCCCGCTTATTCAGACAAAATAGGTGACAACTTTTTTCCTCGCTAATTTTTGAAAAACTCGTCGCCAAATCTACCACTTTGTCGCAAAAATGAAGTCAAGTTCCTATGATCAGCAAAATAGGGGAATCTGTCGACAACAACAAAGATGGAATCTGTCCCACGCCGTGTCCTCGGAAGGCCAAGGACAAAGTCCATAGAAAGATCTTCCCAAGGTGCGTTTAGGACAAAAAGAGGCATGCAAAGACCAGTATTTTACACTTGCCCCCCCCCCCCCCCCTAGCCGTCTGACAAGTATAACAACGCTTCACATATTTCTCCACATCTCACTTCAATTGGGGCCAATAATATCGAGCCTCTACCAAAGAAATCCTCTTATCTCGGCCCAAGTGTCCGCCTAAACCTTCGCCATGGGTCTCCCTGATAGTAAAGAACCTCGAGGAATACAAAGCCGATCCTCGAAAAATAGAAATCCTTCCTGCAATTGAGATTTTCCAGAGTGAGATAAATTGGAATTCCCTACGTGTCTAGGATTGTTGATCACCCTTGGCTCACGATTTTGCTGAACACGAGGATTGTTGATGTTCAATCCAGCCAACAAATTATGAATCTCCGTCAATTGTTGTTGTTGGATCTCGGCCTGTTATTGCTGCTTCTAGAATGCACCCTGCAAGGCATCGATTCCTCGATCACCGTTGTTAGGGTTTGCTCCATTCACTTTGTGGCAGGCATTGAGACAATAGAGTACCAATTGATGCATCGTTGTCGCGGAAATAATGACCAGATATCGTTCTACTAGATGAGTTGGTTAGATCTCGTTCTAACATACGGTTTTCTTAGATCCTTTTTGGTTGGGCTGAGTTGGTTAGATCTCGTTCTAACATACGGTTTTCTTAGATCCTTTTTGGTTGGGCTGCTAATTTTAGGGTTTTAGTTGGTGTGGGGGTGGCTTTTTTAGGTTAAGGGTTTTAGATGGTTTTTTAGGTGGGCTGCTAGTTTAGGGCCATTTGGGGTTTTTGTTTTCCTCATGGTTTGGGCTCAGCCTATTAGGCCCATATCAGTTTCTCCTTGTGGTTAGGAGATGAGGATTTTGGGTGGTCAAGCCGGTGTACCCAAGATCCTTTTTGCTCTGTACTTTGTGTTAGTATGAGTTAATAAAATTGTTTTTGCTGATAAAAAAAAACAGGCAGTTTTCTTGAATCCACAAGAATAAGATAAACGCCTTGAACACCAGGACTAGAGAAATCTCTTAATTATAAAGTTTGATTGAATTCCCATCCCTTAGGATTACAACAAATATTTATATTAGATAAAAAGATAACAAGATAAGTCTAACAATTAATGACTTGGATTGATCATTCGACTTCTGTGTGAAATACAAAGAACCAACCTAGGAACTTTGAAAGACACTAATTTAGAATTCCCATAGAATTAATAAGCAATTATTAGACTACTTTGACTTGCGACGGTCCAACTTCTTGAGAAACTCTTCGGCAACCTATTCTGCATCAGCGATAACAGAGTCATGAGTTTGATTTGTGTGTGTATGTGTGTCTAAGAGAGAGAGAGAACCTAAGCTTGAATCACGTCTTAAACTCTTTCCATTGATCAGCGGTGTGTGGCTGCTTATAAAAGATGGAAGAGAGCGTGAAAGAGAGGGGGAGAGAGCAGACAAGTGGAGAGGAAGAGTAAAGTAGAAAGTATGAGGGGTCCATTTGGACACTTTTATACTTTAGGGGTGTTGCATAGATAAACCTTTTATAAACTTGTAGTTAGCTGGAGATCCTTTTTTTTTTCCTTACGTTATTAAAAAATATATATATATAGTTGTCAGTTTTGCTTCAATTTTGTGGATTATTGGTTTATCACGACGAGAGGAATCTAAAAAGATAAAAAAAATTTATAAAAATATTTAAAAAGTTCACTAAAGACAAAAATAATCTAAATCATTATTGGATTATTTTTGTGTCCATTCATAAAAAAATTTAGTTTACTTAAAAAAAAAATTTACTCTTTAGATTTCTTTTGTCGAGACAAACCAATAATCCACAAAAAAATTTGACGTAAAATTAACAAATGTAATTTTTTTTTGAATAAAAACAAAAATAAACCAATAGTGGGGTCCTAATTTTTTCTCCATCAAGCAAGAAGTAGAACAACAATGGGAGTATCGTTCAGATAAGAAAAACAATGGGAGTATAGTTCAGCGGCGCATTCCGCGTTGAGTAGTTGGCAAGTGAGAAGAGAGAGAAACACCGCACATGCACAAGTGGAGAGAAAGAGATACTAATGCCCCGTTCTACTAACTCAAAGAGCCAAAAGTCAGCTCATTGTATTTTTCGAGATAGGTAATTTCCTCACAATATATCATATAAAAAAACACAAAAAATCAACTTGCATTTTGAACTCTCACATAAAAAACTAAAAAATCAAAAAAATTAAGTTAGTAGCACACCCCTTAAGATACAAATCACACTCGGACAAGTACATAACTTGTGGGTCGTAATTTACGCCCCCAAAAAAAAAAACTTGTGGGTCGTAGACTCGTAACTTTTGATTCCAGTGCTTTTCCACTTTTCACTGTCCACCATAATCCCTAACACAAGTTGTCTCTCTCTCTCTCTCTCCCTCAAATTCTCCAATAAAATTATGAGTACACAATTTTGGCGTACGCCACGTACATTCTCCAGCTATGGGATTCATTTTGGGACTCCATACAAATAATTGAAACCGTTCAGCTAATTTAAAATATATTTTAAAAGATCATTTGATACATCACATCAGTTCGATATTAGTAAGGGCTATATTAATTAGGGCTTGATCAGTTATTTACTCGCAAACAATTAATCAAGACCTTGCCGATATTAAATGAGCTAATTTTTTCACAGAATTTTTTTTTTAGAAAAAAAAACATTTTACATAAATTAAGCAGCTCAGATCATTTACGTAGGATCCCAACATGGATCCCACACAATGTAGGTCATGCATTTGGAGTACACCGTTTGGTGTACACAAAGTCGAAGTGCACCTCCTAAAACGAGGGCAACTGTGAACAAAACCCTTCGTTTTATTGGGTAAATTTGTGTGGATACAACTTTAAAGTGATGTCATGCTTATCTCTGCAATATATTTTTTGGTAAGCATGACATGATTTTGTAGTATGACTCACACGTTTCAACCAATAGAAGAGACGATTCTGTTCACCCTCTTTTAAGGAGGGTGAACAAAATTGCTCTATCTGAGAACACCTCCAACAAAAAACAAAAACAAAACAAAAGTACCTCTTCACATTCTCTCACCTCATTCCTTTTTCCAAACGCACCCCCATCCTTTTTCCTTCCATCTCTCCCACCACCACCCACCCTCCATAATTCCCACCCCAACTATAACTCTATCCACTCTCCACATCCACACACATATACATCCATACATACATACATCCATACATATCAATATATATCTCATTTTATATATACATCGATCATCACAGCCATGAACCTCTTCTCTCAAAAACTCCCAATTATCCTCAAACCATTCATCCTCTCCCTCTTCCTCTCTCTCCTCTTCCTCGCCTTCCTCTCTCTCCAAACCCCACGTCACACCACCACCACAACCCACAAACCCGACCTCCAAATCCGACCCGGATACTCCTCCTACGACGCCTACATCCAGCGCCAGCTCAACAAGACCCTCAACCCGAAACTCCGAAAAATATGGACCACACGAGACTGGACCCGGAAAATCCAAGTCTTCTCCCAGTTCTTCAACAGCCTCAAACAGAGAGGCCTATTGAGTAACGGATCGAAAGCCCTCTGCATCGGGGCTCGGGTCGGGCAAGAAGTCGAGGCCTTAAAACGGGTCGGAGTGTCCGACTCGATTGGGATGGATCTGGTGCCGTATCCACCGTTGGTGATAAAAGGCGACTTTCATCACCAGCCGTTCGATAATGAGACTTTTGACTTTGAATTCTCGAACGTGTTCGATCACGCGCTTTATCCGTGGGAGTTTGTTGGGGAGATCGAACGGACGTTGAAGCCGGGCGGGGTTTGCGTGTTACACGTGTCGGTTTCTAAACGGGCTGATAAGTACTCGGC
The DNA here is from genome assembly GCA_036023075.1 of Gaultheria prostrata. Classification (NCBI taxonomy): domain Eukaryota; kingdom Viridiplantae; phylum Streptophyta; class Magnoliopsida; order Ericales; family Ericaceae; genus Gaultheria; species Gaultheria prostrata. Next base: position 1,198 of record JAXBDA010008177.1, on the reverse strand, counting down.
GAATGATTTGTACAGTGTGGGCCCGTTGGTGAAGCTGTTCAAGAGGTGTCAAGTGGTTGAGGTGAGGAATGTGGATGGATTCGGATTGGATACGGAGGTGGTTTTTCGGAAGAAAATGAACAAACGGTTGTGATTGCTCAAATCGTAAGTTGGTGATGAGAATTCTGTTGCGCATGCACTAGATTACAGATTACTGCCATTTCAAATTATTTTATTTTATTTTTATTATTGTTTCATTGAGAGATATATACGAAAAGGGTAGATGTAGAATGTTACTGTACTATTTGCCCTTTGGGAGAGTTGCGTGGAGGGAACGGCTCCATGCAAAAAAAAGAGAAAAAAAAAAGGGGGGGTTCATTAATTATAATTTTGTTTTTCCGTTTGTTGAAAGGGTTATTCTTTTTTATCAGAAAGAAGAAAAGGTTATTCTTTTCTATTTTTTCCGTTATTTATGGTGGTCCACACATTTTGTAGCCATACCCTACATAAGAAAGTTATGGCCTTATGGGTTAGGAAAATTTCAAGAAGATAACGAGTTACGCTCATTATTATATATAAATAAAGAAATAGGAGTAAAAGCACAATATTGCATGTGGTGGACAAAATTGATTGACAGTATTTTTGTTTTGCATCAATAAAAATTGGCCGTATTCGGAACTTTTTTTTTTTGGTACAACAGAAATAATATTCGTGACTTTCACATGCACAAATTAGGCAGCTTGGAAATCCTTATCCTACTGCTTAGCTAAGGCTTTTTCCAGTCCCTAGCTTTGCTTACGTTTTACTTTTTTTTTTTTTTGTCATTAGATATACATCAGCGGAAGATTTGTGGGGAGTTAGTAAGTTAGTCCAGAGGGGGTCTAGAAATTATCCATAGCCCTAAATCTCATACGCCTTTCATGAGACTCGAACCCTAATCTAACTTGTAGGAGAACTAAAACATAATCGTTAGGCTACAAGTCATTGGTTACGTTTACTGCCATATTTTAGAGGGGTGACCACAAATTTGGATTCCAGTGTTCTTTAGAATCCGTGTGGTTAACGGTTTCATTGATGATGAGTCCTTGTCAACATGAAAAGAATAAGATTTGGAAGAGAATTTCTGTGTATATGTTATAAATTGAAGTACTGATACAAGGAATATATATACAATCTTCCTAAGCTATTTTAGGACAATATCAATCTACTGCTACAATTA
>JAXBDA010008176.1:0-15505 GCA_036023075.1 Gaultheria prostrata | reverse complement strand
AAAAAAGGCAACAAATTTCAAAAAAAATCTTAATTTGAGGAAAGAGGACCAATCAAAAGTAACTGACAAAAAATTCAAAAATTATGTGATATCCTAAAATTTCGGAAGTAACCAATTTTCCGTTTATTTATATATATATATACCATTTGAAGGGCAACAATGGTAAATCACACTATAGAAGGATGAAAACATAAGTCCGTAAAATATGGGGGATGAAAATCAAAGTGGGATCCAAAAACGGATGAAAATTTAACTACCTCTTTTTTTTAAAAAAAAATAAGAATTTTTATAGATCATTACCTTTCGCTGATGTTTTTCCTGCTTCTCATCTTGATGCTTTAATTGTTTCTCGACTTCCTCCAAAGCTTGCAGAAAATGATATCATGTCACTTTTATCTTTCGTTGAATCCAACTCAATAGAAAAACTCATGTATTTTTTGGGCTCTCAATCACCAAATGCCCGTAGTTCAAAAAAAAAAAAAACCAATGCCCAGTCTTTAAAAAAATCTATGTAAAAAACAAACCGTACTAGACAATTCTCAAAGAAAGTTTAGAAAAATTAAGGAAATTTTTAAAAATAATTTTTAAGGAGCCCATATGTTCTTTTACCTTTTTTTTTGCCTTTTTTCTTAGGTAAAAAATATAAGTTCAAAGAGATGAAAAAAAATTTACTACACAACAAAGGAGTCCATATGTTCTTTTACCTTTTTTATCCACTCTTTACCTTCTAATTTTACAACAAAAACAAAAATGGATTAAAGAAACCGGATTTAATAGCTTGACATTTTCTTAGTTTTTTGTTCTACTTTTTTGATGTTATGTTATACTCCAATAACTTGCAAAAAAATAGGTTCAATAGTTGAAAAAAATAGGTTCAATAGTTTTCATTCAGTGTTTCAAGTCATATGTGTTTCAATTTTTTTCAAGTTATGTGTTCCGATGACGCACCTAACGATATCCGATCGAGTTGATTTTTGGTACACTTGTCGTACTTAACGAGCTCTACGAGATGAACGTCTCCGATCATCGGACCCACACCGGCGCTGCTGCGCTGGGTGCCGCACAGCACGCTGATGTGCCTGTGTACATATCATTTTTTAAGAAATATAGGGTTTGTTATATGTACTCTTCAATTTCCCAAAATATTGGTGTCCAGCACATCCATGCAGTAATACGTGGATTTTTTATTTTTTTTTCCTTACGTTAGGTAGTTTTATTCAATTGCCAAACTCCCAGCTGAAGCTTGTAGGATTTCAATTGAATACAATGTCTAAAACCTGCAAAATCAACCCTAAACAAGATACGAAAACCATAGAAACTCGAGTGAAAAACCCCATTTTTCAACCTAAAATGCAAGAGTCGTGCATTATTAACACATGCATACTTAAAACATACAAAGTTTCGATCGAAATCGAGTTCAAACCAAATAAGTATAAGCAAGCTGTAGCATAGACGCAATATCGATCTAAGCTAGCTAGGGTACTCAATCCTTCACCAATAGCTACAGATTTCCTGCAAGTCCAATTTTAAATAGTCTCAAGACTCTCAACATGTTGCAGTTTTCTTATTTGTAGTAACACTAGAACTACTCGGCAAACTAGTTTTATTAGCTCGAAATATCACCGAATAGAAAGAAGCCATCTTGCATTATTCGCAGCGTCTTCAAGCTCCAAGTTATTATTTCATCTTCAATAGTAAAAAACCACCTTCTCCAAGGCTTTCTCGCACTCGAGTATCCGTTTGAGCGTCACTTCATTGCCCTCCTTTTTAGAGCCAAAATCTTCCTCGTTCTCATGGAAACAAAACACTATCCTTCGAGGCTTTCTTTTCTTTGCAACATATCTTCGTTGTCTTATCCACAGTAAAGCAACAACCTGACATACGAACCAATATTGGTATCAGAAGTATTAACAGCTGAATGGAAAACGCTTCGCAAACAGAATTTAATCCAGAAAATTCATTAATTCAAAAGTGTTTTGAAATTTCAAGCCACTAAGGAGAGTATTTTGGTTTGAGATGAGGTAACCCACATAATCATGGTTTAGAAATTTGATAAAAACATCGATTTGTAATGCAAGGTATGTTTCATATATGGATAAAAACACATGCATGCGCAAATATACAAGAGCGAGGCTATCTATTATACCCACAATTGCATCGACCTCTCCATTATTGTCATCATCAAGTTTCAAGGTAAGAGTCCTTGGATTACGCAACCCACTAATAAAAGGGCATATTGTTTGATCTTGGTCTTCCTCGAAACGACGTACAACCACAACCAAGTGCTTTAGATTATCCAAAACTTCTGGTTGATGACAGTATGCGAATATCTGCAAACATGAGAGAGATCAGCCAACAAAAATGATAATGGAAAAACCTGTAAACACAAAATAGGCTCCAGGACAGAGCAAAAAGGAGAAGGAAATTTGTTCTTTCTTAATTACCTCAGTATTTAGTTTCTAAGTTCGGGTATATCTCACTCTATGAAGCAGCTGTTCTAAGAAACTGCGAGCAAATTCCTCATCTTGCTGATCAGGGTTAGCAAATTCCTCATCTTGCTGGTGAAAATGGAGACTAATACTGGCTTCATCTAGACACAAGAAATGCTCCAAATTGTCACTGTAACTAGCAGGAGGTCCCCTCCAGCTGATTTATTAGTCGGAAAGAGGATTGGAAGATGGACAGGGGGTGGAGAAAAAGATGGATGGATGGATGGATGGATGGCTAAGGTTAGATGAAGTATGATAGGGGAATTGATGAGCAGTACCGGCTCTACCCCAAAGCCCAGAAAGCCTGGGCTTTCGGCCCCCAAAAAAACCCCCAAAATTAAGGGCCCCTAAGTAAATTAGACTTTCATGTATGTATATATAGTCCAACTAGTTTTTATATATGTGTTAGGTCAAAATAAGTCCAATACAAGCTTTTGGGCCTTTCAAAGTAGTAAAAATAATCCAACTAGTCTTGATTAAAATATTAGATGATGTGGCCCTTGTGGGATTATGGAAAGCAGAGGAAGAAGTCAAGAACCGAACTAAACACAATAACAAAATCAATATTCTCAAATCTATTGGCGAACTTTATGTATCGGGGAACTTTTTGTAATGGTTATTTATGATGAATATTTATTTAAACAAAATTTGCTTGAAAATATATAGAGGCCCATTTTATGACTTTTCGGCCTCCGAAACCTTAGAGCTGGCTCTATTGATGAGGTGGTGGTGGTGTATGGGATTCGGGTTGGTAGAGAGGCGGTGGATTGGTGGTAGTTACCAATTCCCATGGCTTGAAGGGTGGAGAGGGAAAAGGAAACCATGGCTTGGGCGAAGCGAAAAATAGAAGATTGTCCTTGAAGGAGAAACGAAAGACCTCACTGGGGAACGAGAGCTTTCAGATTCGCTCCCCCCGGGCAACAAAACCTGTGTTCTTGCATGCTAGGAAAAATATTTATCGGTAGATCCATGATATCCGGGATCAAGTAGTAAATAGTGGCCTAAGCACCACTATTAAAATCCCTTGATATCACAATTCATTAAAAGTATCATATAAGCAAATAAATAATCTAGAAGAAAGAGCATATAATCACAAAAACACACTGCAACTTCAATTAACATCAATTCCATTTCAAGAGACAGATCTCGGAAATGGGAAAAGAGTTTGCAACAAGCCTAGGTTCAACCAACGACGAAAAGCTCTAAAAAAGACACAAACGAACAAGGGAAATGGAACAAAGAGGTGCATAGGAAGTACAATGACTTGCCTATGCATAACCCTAAACCCTATTAAAGAAGGTAAAACACTGAAAGCTGTGATCATAAAACCAACAAACTAGAAAAAGCCTTGAAATTGTTTTGCGCGCTTTTTGGTTAGAGAAGTCAATTCCGAACCAGTAATCCTTGAAGTTTTTGGCTAAACGATTAGGTCTGGCCCCAACATCAATAATCATACTAGGTGCGATGTTGACTTCTTCGCGTCTTCTGTAGCTATGGACCCATCGAATTTTTCTTTGTTTCCTTGTTATTCCCTAACTGCAACCAGAGAGACAGAAACTTTATTAACTCATTCAAATAGTTCACAAACAATTACAATACTTATGGTTTATAATTAGTATAGATTAAATTACTCACATTATAGGCATGGCTATTCAAGCAAAATGGTTTGCCGCTGTAGCCTTAAGCCGCTCCAGAGTGCAAGCCAGGAGGCTATGGACAGTCGAGACAGAGTCACGGGCTAGTTTTGAATTTGGAGAAGAATCAACCAAAATTTGAAACGCAATGGTTACTAGAGTTCCACCGGAGCCAGCAACTCCACCAACGCCACCTCCATTATCCATTGTCGGCCCATCTGGTATTATAGAAAATCCTGACGGCAAAATAGCCACATAGTCCGGGTCTCCCCCACCCAATACCGGCTCGATGGCATGAACATCAACTGGGGCGTAAATGATAAAGGAGCCATTCGGATCGGTGCAAGTTTCTTGAATTATCGTCATGTTGATCTGGTTTACATTGCCCTAAGATGATTCACAAATTATCGGTATGTGAGGGAAGGTAAAATAAATGATTGGACCCGATGATAAAACAAAAATCTAGAACGTACATGTACTCGAATGAGCGATACGCAGTTGCTATCTTCTCGGCCGTGCGAATAATGTGCTATTTCTTCAATCACAGCACCATTAGAGAGGATGTCCCACTGTGGTCATTAGGCAATAAGTGGTGATCAGTGCTACAAATATTCTTGAAGACCAAAGTCTTAAAAAAATTCATACTTTGCAAACAAATCTCAACCATTTAATGTAATAAGTGTGAACATTCTCATAAGGGACATCTTACACAGAATCTATCAATGAAATCGTTTATGTGTCTTCTTAAAATAAGCATTCCAGTATTTAGTGCACAATCTATAGAAGAATCAATTTTTGATCGTCGTGTTTTTTTTTTTTTTTTGTGTGTTTATATTAACTCACGTGTCCGGGCCAGCATTCAGGTTGATCCTCATATTTTTGTACATAATCAAGAGTGTATTTCAACATTCAATTCATTTCCTTATGTGGAATTTTGTAGCCACATGAATGAGATACTCATTTTGGTCTAACAAAGATGAGTTATGGGGCATGGTTTAACTATTAGAACAAATCATATGGAGTATTTATGCTAGCAAGTAAATTCAATGAATTATGGATTTGCAATTAGCTCATTGAATTTGCACAATGTATAGTAGTTATGAGGAAACATGTATAGTTCATTTTGAGATACCTCCATTCGAAAGCGCCCATCGCGAAGAAAATCAAACACTCTTTTGTGTGGAATCGGGAGCCAGAAAGAATTTGTAGCACAAAGCGCCATACCAGTAGGGCGGCCCGGATCATTTATACTCTTCCGCGACATAATCCTTATATCATCACCTCCGGTTCCCGATAGGAGTGTCCAAGTTTGCGGAATGGCAGCACTAACCCCACCGTAATAGCTTATCACCATTCGCTCCGCCAGCTTTAACATACTCCTCCTTGCTTCTACAGTATATCAACCGATTGATTCAGAATAACAAAATTGGGCTAAGCAAAATAAATTCAGTAACAAAGGACATTTTTTGATCACCGCTGAAAGCAATATCGGTAGAGGGAACATTCGTCGCCATGGCACTAGCGAAGCGTTCGCATTGCCTTTCAAGAGTACAAATCCAGCGTTTAGCCCCAAAGGCGAGGCCGGAGTTGACTAGTGGCATGTACATGTTATGAACACCTGTGTCATCTACTTCAACATGTTCTAACCATGTAACCTGCAACATTCGAGGAATACAGAGAGAGAGAGAGTCTCGATGACGATGTTTTTTGTTTTTTTGATAGGAAAAAACACACATATTGAGGATGTTTACTTCACCTTGGAGTATCCATTGGGCATTTCCTGGATTAAACAACCAGAGGGCCTTCTTCGGCATCGCGCAACTGCAGCAGGGTGTAAACCGTCGGGAGAGAAGTCCACCACTACCCAACTCCCATCAACATAGTGCTTACAGTACCTCACAAAAGTGGTCTCACGACTCGGAACGACTGGCGAAAGCACTTGGAATTCAGCATTCATCTGGAAATCAAATCAGAAATTGAGTATATGTATGGTAATGGTTCGACAATCGCTACAATACGATAAAAGGAATCTCCATGTAATTAATTAATTACCACTTGCATAGCTCCACTGCTGGTTCCTACTGCTCCTGGTGCTAGGATTTCAACGATCGAAGCTTTTGCGACGATACCAGCAAACACAGTTGACCATTGTTGCTAATTTATCATCAAAGAAGGTTATCAAGCTCACATTAGAAGGTGACCATTGATGCTAATTATCCATTTTTTATTAAAAATATCATTGTCACAGAATTAATATATTTAAGATCAACTTTGAACAAAGTAAAACTGCATTCATAAAAAATGCAGCATAACTTACAGATAAAATTCGGTAAGTGGCTTAGATATTAAAATTTTACGTTCGTAAATCGTTTTCTACAAGATCTTCTTTATGTGGAGGAGGCTTACCACATCCATGAGTAGTTCGGCGAGGTTTCTAGGGCTCATCATCACGACTCCCATCTCAAGCGTTGCTTCCGTTTTTTCGGCAGCACTTCTCAGGCCAAAATCGATAGGAAACGCCCTCGAGTACTCTTCTTCATTTAGCACGAAACTGAAGTTGTTGTTGTTGATGTTCGGGAGCCACAGCGGCTCACGAAGTTGAGCCACACTGATGAGCTCCTCTGTTGCGACGCGAGCAAGCTCAAATATCATATGCTTATCCAGCTGAACTTGATCTCCAGTTGGTCCATTTGACCTGAACATGTCCCCTGCTTCATAGAGTAGCTCTTGTCCAACACCTTGCTCAATCATCTGTGGCAAATCAACGGTGAAGCCTAACATAGACTTGCTGGTGTTCTTAACTGCTATGGCTGCCAGGTTTTCCACCTAGAAATAAATGGAAACAATAAATTGGAGCACTGTTACGGATTTTAAAATCTTTTGTACCGAACGGACACAATGAGGGGTGTGGAGCTCACACCTATCGTGTCTATTCAGTATTAGACATGGATACATGACACGACAAATTGATGACCTACGCAATTAATGTAGAAATAGATTAATGTGTGTAGTAGTGGTAGTGATAGCGATAGTGATGATACCTCGTCTCTTAAACGAGAATTGTCGATGCGGACTTGATGTTCTTCGAAAGACATATCCCCTACAACAGTGGGGCCTCCGCAAGTAGGACAAGTCACATTGTTAAGAGCTTCTTTATATCTCATGTTATCAATCCGAAGCCTTTCGTTCTCCAACCGCAGCTGTGAGTTCTCATGCCTCTCATGTTGCGTCTGCTCAATCATGTATGTAATAACAACTTAATTAGTACTAAAACAAATTTATAAATTATACTTCCTCCGTCCCAAATTGCTGGTCCTTCTTTCCATTTTGGGATGTCCCAAAATATTTGTCTCATTTCTAAAAACATCCATCAAAAAATTTGGTCACTTTCCAGTTTTACCTTTAAAAAATACTTTTTCCATTTCAATTTGTTTGACTATTATATTTTATTTTATAACGGTTCTTATGATTTTGAAAACTTTGTATAATAAAACTAATTGATATCTATCAAACAAGATCCATATTGCATATATTTTGAGTTTTATATAAAAAAATTAGCCTCACAAATTGGCCACAGTAATTTTGACTGGACTTAGAGGCAAAATAGAAAAGACAATACAAAATTTTCACACCCCTTAAAAACCCATTTCCCCAAAAGGGGCAAGCAAATTGGGACGGAGGGAGTATTAATAACGATATCAAAGTAAAAAAGATAGGTTTGGTTGGAAAATTATTCATTGCCTAAACTCCTTTTCCGCTTGATGTGGGGCCCAAAATATATCGTGCGAATCCCACTTCAATGTGTGGTGAAAAGTGAAAACGATGCTCCAAGGAACCATGTGATTACCCTCTAGCATGGTTAAGAAAATCTCTTTTATTTTTTATTTTTTTGCAAATGTCAAAACATGCAGTGCATGCACTATAATTTTGATATAAATAAAAAGCAGTTTAATCGGGTGACGAAGAAAGAGTTTTTGACCTTCAGTTGGGTGCGCTTGTTTTGGAACCAAAACTTGATTTGCAAAGGCTTCAACCCTAAATCAAGCCCAAGGTTCCTCCTTTGCTTCTCATCTGGGTGTGGACACTCTTTGAAGAAACTGGGCTCCAAACAACAGAAACACAGCAGAACATTAAAAAAAAAAAAAAAAAAGAAGGTGAAAATATGCAAATAATAATAATAATAATAATAATAAAAGGGTAACAAAGAATATTCAAGCAACTCAGAAAACATAGCCGTAATTGGGTATTCCCTCCGTCCCAAAATGTTTGTTCGGTCGGCAAAAGAAGATCATAAAAATAATGCAATTGTTTTATTTTCTTGGAAAAATGTGTTAAGTTCTCGTTTTGTGGACCGTATTAACATTTTGGGATAGTATATGTTTGGTTGCTGTTTTAATTAGACTTGTGTGTGTTTGTTATATAAAAGGGCTCACGCTTCCATTGTTCGGATCTGATGCTGGGTGTGGCGGTGATAGCGCCTCCTATTCTTATTCTTCTTATTGTCTTCGTGATCATCATCATCATCCTCGGAGATGCCCTCCGGTCCGTTTTCACTCCCCGATAGGTTTTCGAATTCGTCGGCTCTGTTCCTCCCGAAGCCGTTTTCTTCATTAATGCCTTGGCCTATGAGAAGTGGGTTAAACTGGCAGGCGTCCATCATGTTACTAGGCTGCAACATAATAGCATTCTATGTCAAAATGATCACTACAAAACTGATGATTTCTTGCAATGTACTACGTTGTACACTGCAGAAATTCAAGAAAGCTTTTCTAATATGGATCTAATATTGGAACCTCCTTTAATTCATACAATGTGTCACGAAAATAGCATTTCTAAACATTGTACTAATTCATTAATTAGAGTTCTATTTTGTTTAATCAATGAGTAAACATTACCCGTCTTGTGTGAAATCCATTTCAGATCCCACCTTGATAATCAAAATCGCTTACTTTTAAAAGTTTGAGTTTTTTTTTTTTTTACCATTTTTAGGAAGGAAAAAAAAAAAACCTCGATAGGATATTGGTAAATGCTTTAACAAATAATCCAATTTTTTAGTTGAAGTTCTAGACTAAAATTTCAACCACGGAAAGTGTTATTTTTCTCATTTGATGAACCACTTACATATATCTTGCAGAGTTGAAACAATTGAAAATTAAAGCTTACATAATGGACTAATTTTTATAAAGCATAAAGTTTGACCTCCTCTTATTTTTTTTACATTTTAAAAACAAGCCTTCAAGGCGAATAATGTTCTATCATTTTTTAGGTGAATTATCGATAAGTAACACCCACTCGTTAAAGATTCTTGCACAAATCCGGACACCTGGTAATAAAAAATATGTAAAAGATTTTTGCACAGATTGGGGACTAAAAATCTTGCATGGATCTTTTTGCCGAGACCACCTTGGGTTCCACAAAGATGATTCACACCCCGCGTTTTTGTTAGAATCATTTTTTTATGGGTACGTGAATTAAATTAGCTTAATCTGATATCGATAAAAAAAAATTGAAAATTCTTAGGGCGAACCACTTAGTTTTGCCCTACGAATTCTGAAAAAAGTCCTTAACGATATCGGATTAAGCTGATTTTTATAGGAACCCATAATTTTTTTTTAAGAAAAATGAGCGATTTGGATCATCTTTACAAGACCCAAGGTAGACCCGGCAAAATGATATGCACAAGATATGTACCCAAATCTCTGTGAACACATGTAAAGACATCTCGAAAGAGTTACTACAGTTCATGCATGTCTAGGGAGATGTCTGAAATAATGTAATCCGTTATCCAGCCAAAAATTTGAGAGAAACGGAAACAAATTCAGTGGAGACTAAAAGGCTCTCTCCAAAAATGAGTTGACCAATTTCTTCTCTCTCTCTCTCTCTCTCTCTCTCTCTCTCTCTCTCTCTCTCTCTCTCTCAGACCACACGTGCTTTTCAAATATCGAGAAGGATTTTAGTTGAAAAACAATTTGACTTTTCCCACTACCAACTCACTACAAAAAAAAAAAAAAAAAATTCTCCATTTGTTGTAGGTAAAGTTTTTAAATAAACTCGTCACATTTTCTAAAAGACACAAAAACAATAAAAAGTAAATTTTCTCGAACTTTATGTTGTTTTATCTTTGAGTCAACTTTCTTCTTGTCTACTTTTTGAAGAAATAGGCCAAAATTATCAGACAAAAAGAGATTTGACTAAACAACGAATTAAAGATCCAAACAAACTCATAAACAAATTTAAGCCGCGTAGAAAAACAAAACTCATTAGGAAAGAAAAGATAAAGTGAGGTGTGAAAGATTTAGGGTTAAAACCTGTCCAAAAGCTGGATTACGGGACGAAGACGGGACTAATCCTGCCATGTTACTTCTCGTCACCATCTTCCTTGCTGGAATCATCATCATTCTTGCCTCAGTCCCTGCACACATTTACGTATATTGTTAAGATACGTATGCATATAAGATTATAGGAATGTATCTTCTTTACTTTTCTTCTTATCTTAAAACATAAAAAGAAAACTAGAGTTGGTTGGCTTCTTACCAAAGCTTAAAAAGTGCTAAAAACAGTCTCTTTTTTCTGAGATAGATAAAGAAAGGGGGAAAAAAAAAAAAAGAGATTTGACCACACAAAAAAAAACGTTAAAAACAGGTCCTTTTATGCAATAAAACAGGTCATATAGGAGTCCGATTTTGTTAACCTAAGAATAGAATGAACAAAAATCTAGTCACATTTGTTTTTTTTAATGTGACTTGATTAGAGAGCAACCATTTCTTTATCCGATCTAATTTTTCACTTCAATGAGAGTGAAAATAAAACTATGATGGAAACATAAATGCAACAAATACATTTTTTTTTTGAACAACAAAAAATTCATTAATCTTTGAATCAGTAATTACAAAGATTAAAAGGAACACAAGCAAATAGTATCACATCCAGGGAAAGCAATCCAACTATGTTGGCACCCAAACCCCTGATAATCATATACTAGCTTGTACCTGGAAAGACACAATGGTTGGCAAGGAGCCAATCAAAGAGGAAATTAGTGTACGTTGCAACAAATAGAAAGAAAAAATTCAGTGCTAAAAATCTAATAACCTAAATACGTACTTGAATTGGAAGACTTGATTTACTAGAGAGAGAAAGAGAGAGAGAGAGTAAAGAAATAGAGTTGTGTGGGGCATCAAATATTTGGGGGGTAGGGGGGTTTATATAGAAGCAGCCGAGTGTGTAGAGATAGAGAGATGAAGATGAGAAAGAGAAAGTGGGGTTGTGCCAGGGAGGATAAGAGGAGAGAGAAAAAAAACATCAAGAGTGAGAAATTTTTTTATTTCATTGCGTAGATGGTAGGATAGGAGTATTCAATTTTCATTTCTATTTACGCCATAAATTAAAAAAAAAATAACAATTTACAATAAGTCAAGTTAACAATACAATATAATTCTAATTTAAAAAATAATGAAATATATCTTTTTTTTTAAGTTTATTGATTTTTACGGTTCTCTTGTTTTTCATCCCGCAAGAAAATGTGTGGCCCAACATGTCTATGTTTATCAAAATATAAGAATTTAGGGCAAATTTAGAAAGTCAATTAATCCTATTAATTTTACATTTGTCGAAGTTTAGAAAATTCGTAACGCTCGTATTGTAAATCCGTCGAAATATAGAAAGTTCGTAAAGGTCATATCTCGAACAGGCTGACTTTCCAATTATGTGGCCGGGTTTCCCGGCAGGGGTGGACCGGGGGTGCAAGGGGGGTGTTCACACATGGAAGTTGATAGATGCATGTATTCCAACAGTTCATCATTTTCAAAGTGGAGAACATATTAGGAAGAAGAGCACACAACATGTATGTGACCTAATATATAAAAATATAGGAATAAACTAGCAGTGCTTTGTATACATAATTGAAAGTACCATATAGTTGATTTGCATGAGAGAAATTCCATGTTTAACAATCTCAGAAGCTGAAAGTCTTTTGGTGTCAATTTGCATGCTCAAGTTGTTTAAATCCCTTAAGGTTTTATGCTACTAATGTTTGGTGACTAGTGATAAAATGATCATTCCGAATATTAAGTTGTGCATTTACTTGATTTGACAAAATGATAAACATACTGCATACTCTAAATAAGAATGTTATCGTAGAAGTTACTAAGTTGTTCAATAATCAGATGAGCAAACCAGAAATATTTATGTCAACCTTGGTCTTGTTAGTTGCTATATGTCTATAACGGTTAGGTTGTTCAAATTTTAACAATGTAAAAACGGTACGAGGGGACAAACACAACCTTTACTCCAAAATAATTTGATGAAAGCAAATCACGTTGTCGCAAACGAAAAGGTTCAAAATGATTGATAGTGCAAATGACAAGCCATTTGATTGCGTACCATGCAATGACTAGTGAAACAAAATATATATGCTGACAGACAATACTACACTAAACATGTCGATGTTTTGCCGACAAAAAACATGATATAGTAAGACAATATGAAAATGATTTGAATCTTGAAATTGTAACGATAATTTATTTTGTTCACGATAACTAACGCGCGACAAAAAACATGAATGTAGTAAGACAATTTCAAAATTATTGAATTGAGCATACGACATTCTACTTTTGGAAAATTGAGAACAAATCACGACAAGAACGATGTAGTAAGGAGTTCAATAGCATACAAGTAAAAAATAAATTAAAATGCAAACAAACATAATAAAAATCATAACTAGAAGAACATAACTAGTAAGTGTGTAACATGCCCAACGAACCAAAATTGAACAATAGTATGCTAAATCGCGAACTGCATCATTCTTGTAAATCTAGGAAGTCACTACAATAGATTGCATTTTCATAGATGAATTAGATTTGTCTCCAAAAAATTATCTAGATATTGAATTTGCGACAATTTATTTCACTGACGACAACACCCAACGACAAATGAAATGGACATGGTATGACAAATTGAAAATTATTGCTATGCTAAATCGCGAACTCCATAATTCTTATAAAGCTACAAATTCAATTAGGATATCATGACGAAAGGAAGTCGGTGTATAACATGCCAAACATACCAAAATTGAACACGAAGAATCCAATAACTATTATTGCTATGCTAAATTGTGAACTGCATAATTCTTATAAACCTAGGAAGTCACTACAATAAATTGGGTCTTCCAAGATGAGTTAGATTCATCTCCAAATAGTTATTTGAATCATGAAAGTCACATTTCATTATGGTGACAGACAACACCTAACGACAATTTAGATTAACATAATACGACAAATTAAAAATAATCAAATCGAGCATAACGTTCTACTTTTGTTAAAATGAGAACAAATCCACTTAAGAACAATGTAGTTTGCAGTTTAATAGTAAAACAAGTACATGAACAAGCATAACTAGCTAGAAGCACCATAACTAGTTTGTGTATAAAATTTTAAACAAAATAAATGTTATTTATTTCTATATAGATGGTACTAATTTTTATACAAATGTCATTAATTTCCACTACAAGAATTTCTGACTTCTTTGAAAGGTTGAAAACGTTGCAGAAGACGCCCGAAACTGTTACTAAAGGCCCAGACTATATCAACATTTGCGCAACCGTCGGGTAAAGTGTCGCAAGATATTAGTCGCTATAGGGTTCAGGTAACGCTTTTGCCAAGGATTGGTACCACCATACTTTTAGGAACGCTTTATAAACCGTTACTAGATCCCATATATCAATACCGACAATTTTCCCAAGATTTACTAAAAAAACCGTTGGGAGATCTTTTGTTTTCTTGTAGTGTTCATACATATTTTTATGACTTTCGATACAAATTGTAATTAATTTTTTTTTTTTTGATTAACAAAAAGGGTGGGAGGGGGCGACCAGCGTTGCAGACTCCCTTGGGCGTGACCAAACGGGCTCCCGACCCGCCTGTGGAATGTCCGGTTCGAGCCATAGCTACTGTCTGTGAGGACAGACCGTCACCACAGGCACCACCGTGTGAATAGGATGGCAGAGGGCCCTCCACGCCACAGGGAGAGCTATGCCCTGCACCAACTAGCCACCCAAAGGGTGTAGTTGGGGCTCACAGGACTCGAACTCCAGACGTGGAGGTAAGGACACACTTGTGCCACACACCCCTGCCATATTCAAAAAAGCACTAGGAGGTGCACACACACTCAAATAAGGGATGTATATTATAGCATTTCCCAACTCTCTGGCATTTCCTTACTATTCGATTTAAGAAGTATTTGAAGATGCTAGAGTAGGCAAGTGGTGGCTTGCTCATGCGATAGAGCTCTTTGATGCCCCACACTGCATCCCAGGATTGAGTCTTATTCCCCCTCCCCCATGCAATACATTAGGAATGACGAATGATCAACCAAAAAAAAAAAGATGATGCTAGAGTAGGTCTGGAATTAGTATCCTTCTCAAATTAAGTCAAGTTTTCTCTTAAGATTACCATAATTATTTCACAAATCAGATTTTTAGATTATATTCTAACAAGCTTAACTAAAATAGTAATTTGAACTATTTCTTTGTTATCGATTTCAATTAAAATATCAGTCGAATGTACTTTAAATCTTTTCATCCCATCAGCTTCATGATTTAGTCTATGAATTCCTAACATTTGCTCCTAATTTCATACCATCAACCTTGAATTCGTAATGCTCATATGTTCGAAGTTTTGGTCTTGATGTTGCGATTTATTTTATGCTAATATTATGAATTTTCATACTGTGAAACTTTGAAAAAAATGTAATGAATCCATATGCAAATAATAAAAATCTGAGGTATTATAATCTAAGGTTAGGACAATAAGTTTGAATTTCACTTAACATTTCGATTCATATTCTTACAACAGTAAGTAACAAGATAAGTGTATTTTCCATCAAAACAGCACTAGTGCGCTACGATCCCGATGTAAATCCTGACTCCACCACTGCTTATGCACAGGGACGGAACCAGAATTTTTGCATAGGGGGGACGAATACATACAATCAAAAAATGAAAATAAAGAAAGATAACGATGTAAATTTTTACCAACTCAAAACAATACAGAATAACACCAATACATATATATGAAACTAAGTATGTTTCTTATATCAATTGAGATTGTAAAAGTATTAACGTTTATCTAATCCTATCTATTGAAATCAGTGAAGAGTTTTGGGCTTCCAAAATTTCATTCGGTTTTAGTTTTTAAAAGTGAACGGGCTAAGTGAGTTGGGTTATAAATTTTGGGCCTTATTTAGTTTAAAATTATTGTAATCAAACCTCATTAAGACCAATTTCAATACAAAGATGTTTCATAGCTCGAAAAATATTTTGTTGCTAATATTTTTTTTAAACGAAAAAATGTAAGGGGTACGAGACTATATAGTTTAATGATATATATA
>JAXBDA010008175.1:0-15505 GCA_036023075.1 Gaultheria prostrata | reverse complement strand
ATCCTTGGACAACCAGCACCCTGCATCTATAAATAAGGTACGATACCCATGAAGAAAGGTACGCTGTAATTCGTGTTTACATGCTTTGCGTGATTTCCGGTTTCCTCCTAGTACGTGATACTAACTTGAGCATCGGAGGGCCCTTTGCCACGAAGGGCAGAGGTACTCTAACGGTTCTCTGTCTTGCAGGTTTAGAGGTACCATACGGATTCCAGAATTCTACCCTCTACAATATCCAGTTCCTGTATTCCTTCTTTTCTGTTGCCTTTTGAAAAATGTGAATACTTGGCTTCATCATGCTACCCTTGTTATACTCTCGCGTGGTGTCTTCTTGTATGACCTATCCCTTGATTTAGGATTATCTAATTCTAGAATGTCTATTTCTGGTCTTGTGAGAATATCGAAATTATCTTCAAGAAACATGCTAATTCCACTCCATGTTAGTCCTCTTTTAACTTACCGTTTTGACAAAATTATCAGGAAGGCCCTTTTCCATCACTGTGGCCTTCTCTCCCCAATTTGTGCATTACATCTAAGTGGCGAGGAGATGCATGCAGGATTCAAAATGTAAATGCTAAAATGGAATACTTATTTAACCATTATTTGGTACTCCCTCCGTCCCAAAATTTTTGTCCGGTCCGCAAAACGAGAACTTGAAAATAACACAAAAATTTTCAAGAAAAATTCAATTTTTTTTAACAAGTTACTAGATATCAACGAGTACTTTTAATTTATGAAAAAAATTAGAAAATTTTCTTTTAGAAGACTTATTATTTTTAGGTCCTCGTTTTGCGGACCGGACAAAATTTTTGGGACGGAGGGAGTACTTTACTCTTAATATCTTTTCAGTTTTCTCAGGAACATGTCAATTAACTATTTGTAACTCATTACTGAATGATTCTCTGCCTTGCTGAACTGTACCTTTCTTCTAGGGATGGAGTGAGCGAATCACAATTTAATCAAGTGTTGAACTATGAGCTGGATGATATCGTAAAGGTTCTTTGTTTTTTTTTTTTTCCTACAGTCTTGAATTGAATGATTTCTATTTTGGCCTGTTAAAATTTTCCTTTCCAAATGTTGAGACGAGTCGCAGTCAATTTACATTCAGATATCTTCTTAGGAGTCTCTTGTTTGCTTGGTGCTTCATTTGTTCTCCAGACATGTAGTAGGACTATGGGCGACCTCTAGGCTCTGCTAACAGTGGTAGGATCTTTCTTGGAGGTTGTGTTTGGATCATGATTTGTGGAGGGACTTATATGGGAAAGGATTTTTAAAGATAAAGAAATCAACAAAAGGAAGAACCAATATTAGCACTTCTGTTCAGTGTCTTTGATGCCTTTCCCTTTTACCTTTTCCACCCTGTCTTGAAATCGCTTCACAAGATCCATCTTCCAAATGCAACCTTGATGTTTTCAAGTTTAAGTTTCTCACCTTTTGGTTACCACAGGCCTACAAGCATCTCGGTGAAGGTGACATTCCCAAGTTCACGGTGATTGTGGCTCAAAAGAATCACCACACAAAGCTATTTCAAGCACGTGGCCCAAAAAACGTACCTCCTGGTCTGTTTCTTTGTAGCACTTGTTTATTTGAATTCGTTTACCTAATCCAAGCTGCATGACACCAATGTCAGTCTATAGCCAAATATGCCAACTATAATTATTTTGCAGGTACAATCGTTGACACAAAAATTGTGCATCCAAGAAACTATGATTTTTACATGTGCGCTCATGCAGGGATGATAGTAAGCTACTACCTTTTCTCATCTCAGTTGTACATTGTGAATACATATGGGCCCAATTAATTATGGTTCATATGTTATGATCGTAATTTGGTTTCTTAAAATACCGAGGAAACTGAAAATGAAAGTTCCTTATATTCCAAAATGCTGTAATTGCCACTTGATAAAAAAAAAAGAGGTGAAATTACAAGAAGTCGTCCATATAGTGCATCTTAATCAATTATAACAACGTCGAGATCAATCTTTCCTATATTTTCTCGGAAACCTTCCTGCCCTTTTCTAACTTGATGTTCAATCAGTTTTTTTGCTTGTTTCTTCTTATTCTTTTCCTTTCTTAATGAAAGGGAACTTCTCGGCCTGCACACTATCATGTCTTGCTTGATGAGATTGGTTTCTCTCCTGATCAGCTGCAGGATTTTGTACACTCACTATCATACGTGTAAGCTTTCAAGCAATCCATTTTTTTCCTTCCTAAGTTGTTTCTGCAGTTTTAACATCTAATCAGCTTTATTTATTCATCTTTGCCCTTTCCAGATATCAAAGGAGCACTACTGCAATCTCAATTGGTACGTTCCCCTCATTAGTACTTATGTTTTCATTTTTTTCCTTTTGTAAATTGAACTTTAAAACCTACTTTGGCCTTTTTTCTAGTGGCCCCTGTCAAATATGCACACCATGCTGCCAAACAAATGGGCCAATTCGTCAACTTTGAGGATTCCTCTGAAACGTCTTCACAACAAAAAGGAAGTCCAGCTCCTCCTCAGCTTCCGAGATTGCATAAGGATGTCGAACGTTCTATGTTCTTTTGTTGAGCTGATGAGTTCTTTGGCCAGTATGCACTGTTTATGTGACTAGTTTCGTCAATTCTATAAATACTTGGTCTAGTATGGGGTACACAGGTGACTTTAAGCATATTATCTGGGGCACAAGAAGTTCATATCGTATGCAACTTAGATTAGGTTTTGAATCGTGTTCACCCAATAGCGTTGGACACAGAGAAGGGAAAAAAAAGTCTTGAGTTGAGGTTCATATGACCAGTTGGTTTAGTACTCCGCACTGTTGAGATTTATACTGTCCATAAATGAATCTTTTTAAATGCTATGTGTTGTAGAGTTTCTGTTTGGGGGTTTTACATTCCATTCAACGGGTAAGAAAACTTATCAAGTTGTTGGTAGGACTTGCTCACATAGGGTCTGAAATCTTTTCGGTCAAGACGTAAATCCATTGGTTATTCCTCAAATTTTCATTTATTGAGAATTAGCCTGTGACGTATAGCTTGGAGACGTACAACAAAAGTATGTTCAGTGCATCAGGTAAGAACCTGCCCTTGGGAGAAGAACAAGAGCTGAAAACGGTTGTTAATATTCCCGGTTGAAAGAGCAAAAATAGGAAACTGTTATTGCTCTGATTAGGCACATCTGGACTGAGACACGACCGGGACTCTAACTGGAGGCAGTATCAGGGGAACTTTACAAACGGGCAAAAGTAAGTGTGACACTGTGAAGATAGAAAGTAGACAGCACTAGGTATAAAAGTTTGGTGCTACAGTGTGAGCCTACAAAAGGTAAACTGCTGGCAGATGACAACTGACCATTCTTACTTTAAACTGACTAATTATCGGCAATAAATTTACGTGTCCTACTACTATTGATGACAGCCCAATAAGCATAGAGAATGAAAAAAAAAAAAACATGAAAATTTCCTTTTTGATACACTTTTATATACTACTTTTTACGCATATTTCAATACACTTGTGAACCTAATTAACAAGAGCCCAATGGGCTGTTTGTGGGATTTTCCTAGATTTATTATCTTGACCATTCTTAATCTTTTGGAGTTGTAGTCTTGTTTTTGAACTCTTATTCTTTTTGTTTGCTTTGAAAAAGTAATGAGCTTTGAGAATATGTTTAAGCTTGGCTTGTCTATGGGATGAACTGATCTCAAAATCGAGTCAATCACGAACCGGTCTTGAGTAGCTCGAATTTTTTTACCATTGTAGGTCGAACAAACTGAATAATAACTTGTTCGAGCTTGGTTTGAAAGCTTACTGAGTTTTAAATAAATTTCAAGCTTGGTTTGTTTATGTAACAAACTAATCTTAAACGAGCTTTTAACGAGCAAACAAAAGCTTGAACTTTGGCGATTTGGTTCGTTTAACAGCCCAACAGCTAGTAAACATGTTAAGCAATTTAAGTTTAGCATATAACTCTGCACGGACTCACATAGACGGGCTTTATTGCGCGCTGTTAACACCATTTCTCCTTGGGCTAACAATAGTAAGCCTCAAAGAGACAAGTATTGCAGAAAATATCAGGCTCCTCATTGGTCACATGCTACAAGTTTTTAGATGGAGAATGTACTAACAAGAACCAATAATTAGTCTATTTCTAAATTTTGAGCAAGAATAGATACATTTAAAAGGGAAAAAAAAAAAAAACAATTGATACCTAGACGTTTGCATGCCACAACTCTCCCAAATGTTAATATCTAATAAGCCCAAAACCACCAAATCTCAGAATCCTCTAACACTTTCATATTTCCTTGTAAAGCCATATCCTCTCTCATATATATATACCCCTGTCAATCTTTTCATTGCAGTATGTGATGTACACAAGAAGTGCATGAACTTTTTTCAGGGTCATGAAACTTCTAAAATATATGCTCTTACCAATTTACCTTCCCCACCACTATTGAATAGCACTGATGAGACCAAGATATTGCTCTTTACTCTTTTCTGCTGTCTCGGCAACACGGAATCAAAGAAATACATCGCGCCGTTTTTTGGGGTTTTGTGCTGCTTCAGGGTTACCTTTTCTCATCATGGCCACAAATTCGTCGTAGTTTATCCGTCCATCCTGCAAAAAATTTCATTATCATGCCTCATCTCAAATCTAAGCATCACACAGCAGCATACACGAATACAAAACCCCATCTCATGCAACCCAAAAATATGGGGAAGAGCCATCTCCTATGACCTCCTGCAAAGTTGCATTTTTTAAAGATTACAAGCATGTTGCTTACATTATCAGCATCAACTTCAGAAATGATTTCCTTTATGTCCCTCCCATCGTTCATTCCAAACTCACGGAGAGCTTGCTCTAGTTCTTCAATGGTAATGTACCTGGCCATACAAAAAGTTCAGTAATATGAACCAAACATTAGAATATTGAGAGTGCTTTTTTAAGAAACAAAAATAAGCCGGTTCTTTTTCCAGCCAAAAAAAAAAAAACGATTGAGATTGTTGTTGGCATGATTGTCCACATTATTATAGTTACCCGCTATGATCCTTGTCAAAGTATTGGAACGCGGTGTAAAGATGCTCTTCTCTATCCATTCTGTTCAAGTGCATTGTTGCTGTGATGAACTCGTCATAGTCTATAGTCCCATTTCCATCTGCATCAGCCTGACAATGACATTATTAGATTAAACAAGTTATCCCTAATGTGAGTAACAAGAGATTTGAATTCTGTAAAAATAAAAATAGAATAAAGGAGAAACATACGGCTTCCAACAACTGTTTAACTTCATATTCGGACAATTTTGTGCCTTGCTTGGCAAGTCCCTGTTTTAGTTCCTCTAGTGTTATTGTCCCACTGTTGTCAGTATCAATGCCTTTGAACATCTGTTTCAATCCCATGATTTCTTCTTCTGATAGGCAGCCAGCAATAACCTACACCCATTTCAAGAAAGCAAAAATTTAGGCAGAGTTTGGTTCACCTTGAATGATTTTGGATAGGAAGGCATGCAATCAAATAGTACTTAATAATGGCCCTAGTATGTAGGAATAGTCACTCTCATTCCTACCTTTGGTTGTGCGCATGACATGGGCCCAAGAATGGAATTCTCATTTCAATTCATGTAATCAAGACTTGAGTGATTCTTAGGATGGAGTTTTTCAAAATGAACAAAAAAAGTAATAATAATACAATTTATAACTTTTCCAGTAAAAAGATCAAAAGATCAGCGTCTATTAAAAATAAAAATCCAAGTATATGTAGTAAACTAACAAAAATACTCATGTTCCATAATGAATGCTTTCTTAAAAGCATGTCAATCGATACTATTGTCTTACGAAGACGAACTTTTTCAGATCATTAGAATAGCAAAGTTCAATTCAAACTGCAAACATTTCAACTTGTTTTCAACAGAAGGTTTAACTACCCGAAGAGCAACTTTTTTGAACTTATTCATTGCTCTGAACTGCTTGAGTCTCTCCAAAACCGTGATGTCAAGTGGTGTATCAGGCGCTTCTCCATCCTCCTTAATCCATGGATGACCTGAATAAGAAATTACCTTTGTTTAGAAAGATATATATATGTTCCGAACATATGTATAAATGATAGAAGCAAGAACTCCCAAAATGTAATCGCACATACAAAGAACTTGTTTTGCTGTGAGCCTTTGCTTGGGGTCTGAGTTCAACATCTTCCTGACTAGATCCTTTGCTGCAGGTGAAATTGAAGGCCATGGATCACTCGTAAAATCGATGCTGGCACGCAATATTGCATTGAAAATGCCTTGTTCCGATTCTGTCATTTTTTTCCGATCAATCAGTTATCCATATTCTACTAGTATGTCATCAATCAATTGAACTCCAAAGTTTTTCCGGGAAAAAACAAACACATAGATATATAAAACACTGGGAAAGAAGAATGACCAGCCCAGAAGGGAGGAACTCCACATAGAAGAATGTACAACATGACCCCAATGCTCCATATATCGACTTCTGGTCCATATCTTCTCTTCAAGACTTCAGGTGCAATATAATATGCACTACCCACGATATCTTTGAATACATCTCCTGTCATAAGGGTTACCCATTTTTTAGTGTTCGTAACAGAAACAAGATTAGCTACAAAAGTTGCCTCATTTCTGGCTTTTATGGATTTGAAAAATACAAACTTGAGTCATTGTTGAAGAAAACCACATGCTTCTGAAAGTTACAAAATATTAACCTTAATTGCATAGTTACGATTTGGGTTTGGAAAATTACTTATATGGTCATTCATAGCAATATGGGTTTGGAAAATTACTGCTTTGCTCTATTAACCAATGTAAACATCTCGATTTGGGTGTGGCAAATTACTGATGTGGTCATTCATTGCTTACCATGTTGTTAGTATGTAAGAGGTAATCACGCTAAAATGAATACTCAACGAAATTTCATATGCATATATTCGTTCACAAGAAAAAATTTAGAAACAAAAAAGCAAGGAAAACAAGAGTATTACCTTCCTTGAAGAAGACAGAAAGACCGAAATCCGTAGCTTTGAGAGGCGAATTCTCATCCTTGTTCAACAAAAGGAAGTTCTCAGGCTTGAGGTCGCGATGGATGACCCCCATCGAATGACAAGTGTGCACAATCTGCACAATAGTCCTCAGCAGCGACGCAGCAGCCCTTTCCGTGTAATGCCCCTTTGCTATTATCCGATCAAACAGCTCCCCTCCGGCACACAACTCCATCACCAAATGCACAGATTGCTTGTCCTCATATTCCCCCTTTAGTTCCACAATGTTTGGTTGCCCTATCAACAGTCGCGGAGCCAGGAAATTGTTTAAGAAATCATATACCAAAACTTTTCTTATTCTTTCCTATTTGCATATTTATGGCGTTTTACATTAAACCAATTCCCAAATGAAAATAATCGTAGATAGAAAACATACACAACACAAATATTCTGACAAAAAAAATTAAAGAAACGAAATTCATCAAATCAAATGCATTACTATTATGTATGTACAAAATTAAAGACCAATATAAGTAATAGTAAAAGGGTACCAGTCAAATGGTGCATAATCTGAACTTCTCTCCTGACATCCTCAATATCCTCCTTATTCACCAGCTTCCTCTTTGCAATCGTCTTGCAAGCAAATTGCTCGCCCGTCGACTTATCCGTACACAAATGAGTTACCCCAAACTGCCCCCTCCCCAGCTCCTTCCCTATCGAGTACACCGACCGTACGTCTTCCATCGGCCGCCCCAAAACCAGCCCGATAGGAGCCGGTTTCGAAGGCTTTTTCGAGGAAGGGTTTGGGGAGGCAGAAGGCGGCGTCGTGGTTCTTGGTGGGGTCGTGGTGGACGACGGAGATGGACCCACCGCCGCGGCGGAGTCGTCGTTTTGAGATTCTGATCCTATTTTATCCGTGCTTGTATTGGTGTCCGCGTTGCTGCGGGAGCAGAAGTTTCCCATTCTGGGTCTGGAGAGAGAGAGAGGCAGGGGAATTGAAAAGGTGGCAATGGGGATGGGTTAGAGAGAGAAACCCATGGGACTAAAATGTAGGAAGTGTTTGAATTTGGGTTGAATTTTTTTTGTGTTTTTTTTTTTGGAAGGAAAACAGAGGGTGGGTTCAGAGGAATTCCCGGGAAACAAACGGCCTTTTTGATAGCAATAGCATAGTTGGTGAACGAAGAGCAATATTGCAGTTAAGATGAGGACAAAACAGCTGTCATCATCCAACAAACCACAATCGTGTGGATATTTACAAAATAATACTTCATCCGTCCCTTTTATAGTGTGTATATTTCTATTTTGGGTTGTTTTTTAATAAGTGTGTGTGTTTTGAAAAGTTAGTGAGTACATTTTCTATTTTGCCCTTAAAAGTTGATTCCTTTTAAAAAAGTTAGTGGGTATTATTATATTGATAAGGGTAAGTAATGGAAAGTAGATGTGAAAAAAAAATAGTTGAAATTCTCAGGTAACACACTTAAAAGGGGACGGAGGGAGTAAGAAAAAAGACGATGACTAATATGGGTGCAAATGAGCGGAGGAGCCGAGCATAGTTTTTAAGTGTTCGAGTTCAAATTGTACGGCCTACTTGTAAACAAGTCAAGTTTTTAACAAGCCGAGTTCAGTCCATTTACAAACAAACCTCTATGTCTCAGCCAAGTTTTCAATCGTTCTAAGCAGCTTGACTTATATACTATATGAGCCTAATGCTCAAGTTCAAGCTCGGCTCGATTGCTAAACAAAATACATTTATCGAAAGAATACTGTCCATATATCTTATGGCAAAATGATTCAATCAAGATCTTATCAATGACCAAATTTTTTGAACAAAAGTTAACATTTCCGACGGTCATACCGCAACTTACAACATCAACAGTACAGATCAACAAACTATGCTTTCCAGACTCCGGTGTCTATTTCTCGTCATGCAAAATGACATGAAATTGCATTATACTTGTAATTGCTTTTGGATCGTATTTTCAAAACGTAGTAATAGTGAAAATCCGGCAAAACACGAGAAAAGAAACTTGAAAATATGCATTGATAATCTCTTCACTACCGATATGTATTTCCTTTGTAGTAGTCCAACCATTACCAACCAGACATGCCAAAATTGGACCAGAGTGATACGGTGATTCTTTTGGCGATTAAAAAAAAAAAACCTTAATGTAACACCGGATGTAGCATGTACAATAAATCATGAGTCCATACCGTACGTTAAAGTGGTCTTGATCCCTTTCTACAGAGACTAACTTTTCAATGGATCATAATCAGAAGATATCACTGGATCAACTGTACCAATTCACTCATCTTTCTTAGAAAATATGAGTGGATACATCAAGGGAAACACCATCGCCTCGTTTTAAAATCGACAGTATAGCTGAAAAACTATTTGCAGGCCCTTGCCATTAGCCTCCAAACATTCTGTAACAACAGAATCATTTCCCTTTCCATGCAAAATTTAGGCACACACCAAATCTCACCTCTGCTTCTATAGAAACTGCTAAGAGTCATTAAGGAACTGGAAAACTGTAGACAACAGAGCACAAAACTTAAGCTTCAGAAAAAGCCAGAAAATGAGAAGGCGCTTTGTTGTTGGAGGAAAGAATCCAGCTCAGTAAGTTGGAACCGAAGGATCAGCTTTGACAGCATATGCATGAATTCCTCCAGACACGTTGAAAACTCTCTTGAAACCCTGAAATTTTAAAGTCATTTCAGCCAAAGTAACATTGAGACAAGATCTTTTAATAATAGCGGGGTTTAAACGTCGTCTATTTTGCAGATCTGGAAAAGTATTTTGCTCGTCTTCTTTATTGGGAGGGTACCATTTTTTCCAAACAATTTCCAATCAGATGTTTAGTCTTGTAAATAATATCTCAAAGACTATAGACAATTATGTGCTGAAATTATATATCATATCACACAAGAAAATAGGCGCTAGTCAACTGGAACCCTACCATGCATAGAGAGTTTGATTAAGACAATGTAGTTCCTGTCTACTAACTAGCTCTCCGTTGAAGATACTCCCTCCGTCCCATTTTGTTGGTCCCTCATTGAGAACCCAACTTATTAAGGAAACATAATTATTACTTGTACACTTTTTTAACTTTCCAATTTTGCACATTGATAGGGATATTTTTTGAAATTCTAACCTATTTAAAGAGAAAGAAAAGGAGGGGCAAAATGGGAATATGACATTACATTTTTGAAACTTTTTAAAATGGACAATCATTTTAGGATATCCCAAAATGGAATAGTGGAGCATCTTTGCAGAACGGAGGGAGTAAATATTCTACAAGATCAGATCATGCAAAACTGAAAAAGTAAAAACCAACAGGCACATCCACAACTTCAACTGCTGAAATTCCAGTTATAAACAACATGAACACGAAATGTTTTACCTGCGTCTGCAACCACTTGGCAATTTGTAATGACCGCATGCCATGGTGACACTGGATGTATAGAGGTTCTTGTTAGTGCTCCCAACAAAGAATGTCACGAATGAGGTAACAATAGTTTAATAGTAGAAAATTCAAATTTGAGGTTACACATGAAGACATTTGAAACCCTAGTTGTCCATGAGAACTTGAAAGCATTTTGCAAGACGCAAGGCAATGTTGGCAGGAATCAAAACCAAGGTCCTATTACCATTTGCCAGAAATTTGACAGATTTTTTTGCTGACGTAATCAAGTGTTTGGATTTCTCAAGAATCTTGGGGAAAGGTAAAGTTTTGAATATGGCAGGCCCATCTTTCATTACTACTCTTGAATGCTCTAGGAACATGAGATTACGATAGTGTGCGTGGGAACAGTTATACTTAATCTAAAACCATATTACATGTCTTGAAAACACCGAAATGACAGAATTAAGGAGACTACCATCCTTGCCATTCAACAAACCCTACTAGCTTTTCATCTGCACTTGCGATAAATAGCAAATAACTTAATGACGGTGGTTTCATGGCTTATTTAGAATTGACTTATTCAAGAAAATTGAACCATGTGATTTTTGATAGATAGATACATTGAGAACTTCTGGAATGTGATTTGTATATAGTGGAAAGCCCTTTGACAAATTAACTGGAAAACAACCAAATAGTCAAAGATTAGTAACTAGAAGAAGAGTAGGTCACTAAGTAACTTACATAATCACTGTTCACAAATATGACTACATGCAAGAGAATGAAAATTGTCAAAGATAAATAACCAAATACAACGTCATGTTTATAAAGACCTCAAAATGCATGTGATTTGAAAGGACGTATCACTCTGTACCTCACATAGTTACATTTATGATTACATGTGATAGTGAACATTGAAAGATCATCTTGCTTCTCATATTAGATACCGACTACATCAAAGACTGGTTCAACGCTTTGAAAAGCAATCAAAACACATATTTGATAGATCATACTCGAGAAGAAAAATTTTCTCTACCGAGTATAGAGAGGTTGTGGGGCATCTTAAGTGATTTAATGACAATATTATGTTACATACCAGGACATACGTATCTTTCTGAGGATCAAACTTGGTAGTAATTTCTGGTCCCCAGCTTCCGAATTGACGGAGTGAAAGAACCTGAAAACCTGGCAAGGATGCCAGGGCCCTGTCATAAAAGGAAGTGATCTGAGCATTAAGCCATTAACATTATGAAATCAAAACCCTAGCAAATAACAGAGTAGACAAGTCAAAGCAAACCGCTTTCAATCAGGAAAAAATGAGGAAAAGAAATGAAGCCACGTACTCTCCGTCTCTCCCCCTTTCCAAATGAGAGACAAATAACGAAATTTTATGAGTAAGCATAGTTAATTTTTTGACCAACATCTCATCCAAAAGCTTGAGCTGTTAGGTAGAAGAGTAACTTCACTATTTATATGACAGCCCGTCCCCACCAGTGACCATGCTCCTCCATAAGCAGGCTACACACAAGCAAGTACTGTAATTACCTAGGGCCGTTTCTCTGTGGTATGCTTTATCTTAATGAAACTAGCACAGAACACCAATGAGGAATAACTTAGATGATCACAGAAACTTCGGGACTATCTAGTAGGCAACAGGAACTCAAACTTGAACCAGACATGGTTAATGGGGAGACTAGCATCAAGGCTGCAACAGTATGGACACTTAGGTAGTGGAACTGGGAATTTACATAACTCAAAACGCAGAAGCCTGCTCTTAAAATGCAAGTTATTAAGACTAAAAAACCACAAACATAAGCATACACTTCTTCAGGTTCTCTAACATCAATCAGTTGAGCCTCTTCAACGAAACATGGATCTCGCATTTTTTCATGCAGTTCATCCGGAGGAATGTCTTGAAGTAGTGCTTCTTCCCTTTGGACATACAAATACACATAAGAGTGAAAGTCAGCACCGACATTACTATAATCACACAGGATATTTCAACTTCAGAGAGGTTTCTGAGACTACCTCTCAGAAAGGACCTGTAACAAATGCCATCCAAATTTAGTTTTGCATCTTACAAGTTTATTTACAGGTGCATTAAAAGCAGCCTCCTCAAACTCTGGTACCTGACACGTCACCACAAAAGAACCATAGTCAAGGTGGAAACTTGAGTGAAGTAACCCTCCTGAAAAATTCATTTGACTCTTAAAAACTCCGTATTTCTGCAAAATGTCTCATTCTGTTGAGTACACATTTTTTTGGAAACAACCATACTTTTTCAAGAAAAAAAATGAGCTTCAAAAAGGAAAAACCGGGAAATGAAACTTCAAATTGAGATCTCAAAATAACTGTGATATATCTGAACAGCATACCATCTGACCCTTTCTCACCCAACCAAGCATTCCCCCCTCTTCTTTGGATGGACAAATTGAGTGTTCCATAGCCAACTCACCAAGATCCTCTCCTAGATGTAACATTTATATCAGACAATCCAAGAAGAGAAATCAACATAACTTTCACTGCAAAAAGGCACATCATTGCAGATTTTAAACTTTTTTTTTTTTAAAAAAAAAACTACTGGTTGACATGTCTCGAATCAAATTCAGTCTCCATCACAAAAGTAATAGTCATCCTCATTAGTTGCAATCGAACAATATGAAGCAGACATCATCTCTCATCAAGATACCAACCTTGCGAAATTCGCTTCATAAGTTCCACCAAAAGTTTAAGGTCATCTTCTTTTACAAGCAAATGCTGCACCAATATTTCCTTATTACCTCCAGAGCTGCTCCCACCACTGAACGAAGCTGAAAGAGGGAACATACTAGACAATGTTTAATAAGACAAAAATAAATGAACAGAAAAAGTTGCACAAAGAAAACTTTTTGAACAAAAAAGGAAGACCAAATGGCGCTTTATTAGCTACCAATTCAGAAACTGAAAATTCAATAATCGCCTGGCAAGAAATAGAATTTAAGAAAACTACGGATACCCCATAAAGTATTCATTTTTTTTTACAAGGAGCATACCCCAGGGAGGAAAGGAAAGGAAAGGAAAAGAAAAATAAAGGGAAAATCAAAAGGGTGGCCAAAATGGCTACATTGAGATAAGACTTGCTAAAACATGGGAACAAAGAACCGATAAGGAAATGTTTCTACTCCATCTAAGAGAGGGAGGAAAAACATTTTACACTGGTATACAAAGTACATGAACAAAACTAATAGCCCACATTGGAATATAACTGAGCCTTCAAAAGGAACGTCTACCAAATCTGGATTATGGCTTGCTGAATTTGGGCCATGCCATTTAGGTAGAAACAGACCACAGGCTGTCGCACCAAATGAATTGCAACCAGTGAGTGACAGAATTGCAACTAGAGTTGTCTTTAGGATCACTTCTGGAAAATAGCTTCAAAGGAAGTCTTTGAGCAGACAAAAGGGGTGACTTAACCAAAAGAATTGCAACCAGAGGACCACCCCCCCTGGACTAGGCATTCCCCATCACAGTGGGCGCACACATACATCAATAAAGTAGAACATCCCTACACGATGAAATCTGAAATAGGACATTCAACCCAACTAAAAATCTAAAATCTGGAGTGCTTATAAACTGGAAATAGCACTGCACCCAACCCAGCAACATCGAACTGACATGTTAGCAAGAAATAGGATTTAAGAGAACTAGGATGTGGTTTTATTGATCGAATCACTATCAATCCAATGAGATAACATATCATCCACTATTAATCCGGTCAAACAAAGGATCCCAGAGTGAATTTAGAATAAGCACCTTAACACCTGGTGTACCTTGCAAGTAATTTCTACACGAATTTTGAGTTTTTCCTCCCATATTGGGAGACTCCCGTATTAATTCGGTGTGATAATATATCCAATATTAGTTCTATCAAACAAAAGGGTCCTAAGTGAATTGGGAAAAGAAGCACCTTAATGCTCAGTCTAGCTTGCAAGCTCTTTTCTGAACGAAATTTGGATAATAGTATAATTCTTTGCGCAGATACTTATCAAAAGAATTCGTACAATACATGGTTCAAAAAAGAAAGACCGACAAAAAACATAGTAAAAAATGAGGTAGCATAAGTGTTGAGAAATCATGGGTCGTGGAAGAGTTACCGACCTGTGGCTTTGGGACAAAAATGACCCACCATAGCTGGGACCCGATTGAAGGCGAAAGAAGAAAGATGGGTGGTTGAATTGGGTATTAAGAAGGATATGGGTAGAAGTGAGTGAGATGGAGCAAAGGAGGAGGAGAGTCTTCGAATGGAAGAAGATGATGATGATGATAAAAAATGGAGAGTTGGAATTAGAGAGAGTCTAAGAGCAGCAGATAGCGCTGTTGGTGTTGCTACTGCTGGTAGATGATTAGCTACCATTGCCAATAGGAGAATACTTCTTCTTTTTTGTCAGTTTTGATTTTGAAGGTTTTTCTGGGTTTAGTGTTATGGGGAAGGGGACGATTGGGGATTTTGATTGAACGGGCAAACAAGGCGCAGGCAAAATCCCTGGGTAATATTCTCCTGTTACCCGGTACCGTTCCCGTTTGATCGGTCATCTGAAAATATAATTGGAATGATCAGTTTTTAGGCATTCAATTATCTTGTGTTTATTATTAGGGGTGCACAAGAAAACCGATATTAACCGCTAAAGCGATCCGATCTGGACCGATTCGTTCTATTTGGTTAGGTTATGCTCATTGGTCTGGTCATGGTTCTAAATAAATAAGAACCAGTAATTATGGTTCGGTTACTGATTCTCAATTTAAGAACCACAGTTAGAACCGAACCGGACCATACAATATTGTAGACATCCCGATTTTGAACCTGGGATGCACTCGGGCACTCCCGATGACAAAACGGATCAATCATGGTTACCTGAGGCTTGTGAAAAGGGGCTTGAACTTACACCAATCAACCTAACACCACCTAACAAGCCAAAACAACCCAAGAACCATCCAACCAAGTAAAGCCACCAAACTGACACCAAGAACCTTGAGCGCTCAATCTTAAGGCTTTGAGCGCTCAATACCTGAAGACCACATTGAGCGCTCAAACCCATGGCCTTGAGCGCTCAACCACATTGAGCGCTCAATCCCATGGCTTTGAGCGCTCAACCTCCTTC